>SZWC01006497.1:12000-23378 GCA_023375785.1 Penium margaritaceum
ATGCCTACGTGCAACGCTCAAGTCCTCGCAAGCCGTCCGACAACGTACCCTCAGAGTCCAGCAGGTTCACAGCTCGGGCAGACGGCACGGACACGAGAAGCCACAGCACGCCAACCACCACTGCCACGGTGGCCCCGATGGCCTCCGTTCTTGTTCCACTGGCTGCACGCGGCCAGCGCGCCATCCCTGCTCCTGCTGTAGCAATTTCCGACACGGAAAACCTCAGTGCTCGAGGGCAGAAGAAGGCCGTGCGGGTGTAATGTTTGGGTACAGGAGATCTTGCCGCAGCGCTCTAACGCCAAACAGCTTTGCAATCAGTCTCTATCTGCTTCTCTGTTAACAGCGTTGCCCCTTGGTCGCCTGGTTCGGTTTGTGAAGGTGGGTGGAGGACGTGGAACCCGGAGTGGTCAAAGTTTCTGAAGCGTTCAAGTAAGCCAATGCAAATGCTATCGGTGAAGTGATTGGAGGCAGGCCAGGCCGATTGTGGAGTTGTTGATGCGCATGGCCTTTAATGGCAGCGCAATGGGGCGGAAGGCGAACCAACTTTGGTTCCTACCATCGCATGTCAAGTGGGCGCTGTCAGCGCTGCCCAGCCATGCGCCGCTGTTGGCGAGCCGTTGAGTCGACTCGCGCTCCGATTACTGCCAGCGTCGCGGAGAAGAAATCCTCAACCGAGTCAACTACTGCCGCAGCTGTGGGTTCAAGTGGTGAGGTCTCCACACCGCTGCCAATGCGGGATGGGCCCTTTGTCGGAGAAATGTGGACGAGCCGAGCCGGCATGCTTGGACATGCTGTTACGTTCTGGGGCTTGCTGGGAGTCGTCAGGCCCCAGCACGTGACAGCTTGGGACATGCTCAGATGCTTGATGGCCAGCACATGCGGGGCCACCAATGCCCGCATGTACTGGCCATCGAGCCGCGGCCATTTGTTACCGACTCTTCTCGGTCAACAGTTTTGACCGCTTGTGGGTTTTGACTCAACTCCCACAAGCGGCACCGCTATTCTACGACGCGCAGCCAGCGTGAGGAAAAGCCAGCAAACGAGCCTTTGTTTAGGCGGCGACGGGTGAATGTCAAATTAGCGCAAATCTGGCACGTCGCTGGAAGTTCAAGGCGCTTGAGCAGAGGCCATGAGGACTGCAGCAGAAGCCAGGCCAGCATAAGGCATATAAAGAAGGACAAGATCCAAATTTCAAAGGTGTGTCTTGCGGCAAAGTTTGACGTGTTCATCACGGTCAGCCTGAACGAGATCAGCTCACCCATGCCAACTCATGGCTGAAGTGGCTGGACTGCCTCAGCGCACTTGGCACGTGGGAGTGCCAGCGGGCGAGGATGGTCGTTTTTTGGGTTCCATATTAACCCTTCCCAATCGTTTAGTGGCCAAAAGATGTTTCAACAAAGCTGGGGTTCCGAAATAGACTAATTAGTCTTTTGTCGATTTGTTCTGGCGCGAAATTGAAGCCGACAAGGCTAGCAAGCTTCTGAAGTAGTGGCCGTCAGCCTCTCGAGGCGTCCGTCAAGTGTGCAACTGGCTTGCGAGTTCCGCGACGATTTCCCCTCTAATTTGGCAAAGAATAATTAGTCTATCTGACTCGCGACTCAAGGAATCGACTAATTGTGTTAAACCAATCGACTAAACTTGATGACTAGCAAAAATCTACGACTAATTAGTTGATTATTTAAGTGGTTTTGCAATTTTTCATTCACCAAAAATGGGCGAGCGCAAGTGCTTCATCGTCGCTCATGTGTTTGAAGTTCATACTTTCGAACTTGACATGCGTCGGCTGCCGGGCGGCTCGTCCGTCCAATGAGTCACAGGGCAGAGTCCTTCGCCCGTGCCACGATCCTTGCATACACGTGTCACACATGCGAGGCACATGTTCAGTTCACTTACCAGGGGTTGCAATGCCAACGACTACTTAGTCTGACATTATTGACTAATTAGTTGTTAAGGGCGCAAAATCCACCTACACTAGTTAGTCTCACTTATTAGTCTAAGCAGCAACCGCACGCAATAGACTAATTAGTCTAAGCACACTTCCAATACGTTTTGGACTGTGAACTAAGTTGGTCGATTTCAGAACCCCCTCAAAGTCGTGATTGGTTGATCGGCCATTTTTCTTACGAGTCCACCAATGAGGAAGCGAAGATTCTCACGGATCACGGAATTCGCCAAGCGATGCCAATCAAGAAGGCACGAACATTATGGTTAGGTCCAATCCCTACTATTTGTATTTTTCCTAGACTAGCAAAAGAGCAAATCCCGGCTACAAATAGGAAGGACATACATATGTGATTTTGGTCAATCTATGCTAAATATATCCTATAAAATTTTAAACATGGGAAATACTTGCACTTGTCTTGTAAAGTATGAAAATTTTGAATATAAAGCACAAACGTTTTGCATGAAAAACCTTTATGATTGGCCAACATTTCTAGGGAATGCCACTGTGAACCTCCATTATTGACCAAAATCTTAATTCCTTACGTGGTCCAAAATAAAAACAGTTCATCATGCTATCCCACAAGATAAAAATGCAAACTATTTTTCTCAATTACTATCTAACCCTATGCTTGCTTTGCGTGCAACACCCGACTCACCTTTGTCTTGTTTCAAGAGCTAGCGCGCCCCCAAACTTGGCTCAAAGCGCTACGCCATCTACGTGTTAAGTTATTGTATCCCAAATCATACCCCAAAAATACCCTTCAATCTTCAAATAGGTTTTCTTCAACAAACCCCCCTTGTATCATTTCAGGGGTTGCACATTTTGTTCAGGTTCAGGCATCTCCGAGGACCGTAAGAGCGAGGCCTACAAGGCTCCCATTCAAAGAAGGAGAAGTTTGTCTCCTTAGCGTTTTCATACGTGCAAAAGAAGTTTCGAGGGAAGTAAAAAATGAATAGATATCGGGAAAAAATATTGTGAATCAAGCGTAGATGGGCAAGTTTCCCAACTCGGTCATGGCATCACACAAAAGTGTCCCTTTTTCTTCTTTTTGTGCCATCATTGCGTTAAAAGACGCATATGGGAAATGCCTCAGCCGGATCCAAAAACTAAGGCTTCTTCTATTCACACTTCGGTATTTCCATCAGTAGCCAATAACTCTTCCCCACACCTGGACTAGCACTATACACCCTCAACAAGGTAATCTTTGTATTTAGCAAAATAGACGGGATATCTATACGCTCGACAGAGTGAGGCTACCATATCCACAAGCGAGTATATATGTCTTCCATACCACGCACTTGAAAAAAAGAGTGAGCTATCCACCTATATCATAATGCACAATCAGCAACAGGCTTCTTTAAAATAGCATGGCGAGGAGGGTCATGTGATCGCCACTCGATATTTTCCCTCGCTCCATCGCAAAATTGCGATCAAGAGATGACCCTCTATCAAGTCTCTTTTTCTGGTGCATAAAACCTTTATTTCTCTTTAGGGCTTCCCATGCTTTGTGCATGCTTGGACCCGTGAAAAACGTTATATTGTACATCATAATAGGGGATTTGGCCCTTGAATTTCTCAAAAGGGTTATTTCTTGATCGTAATTGACCACGAATTCTCATTTATCATTATCAAATTTCTTGTGGCACGCAACCCTCCCGGGGTTTCAAGCAAACTACTTTCAAACCCAACCCCAAGAAAAAGTTTTTATTTTTAATTTGAGCACTTGCTCAACCACCTGATAGCATAAGTAGAACACAATACCTTTCAACACATAGGGTGTCTCCCACCCCAACTTAACATTCCACAAGAACTTTGACATTAAACAATCACACACCTCATATAAGGGGTTTATGATTAACTCAGTAGAAAGAGAAGAACTCCAACGCTACACTTTCTACAGCACCAACATGGTGTTTGGGTGGTTTTTTTGTCTGTCATTGCATGTTTATGGACCTGTGTGTATATCATCTTGAAATTGTGAAACTAGTGGATATGGTCTTTTTAGAGAGCTATCTCTATTTTCTTATCTCTAAGAAAATTATGTGGGTGTAAAGTTTCTCCACGTTTTTTATTTTACCTCTTGGTCATTTGATGACATGGTCTGAGCTAAGAAACTGAATTTTCTATTAAAGTCATCACAGAAGAATTATTTGAAAACACATAACAAACAACACTAGAATGACCAAGCTCATGTCTTCATTCTTATTCATGGATTCACTTTCAGTTTTCAATTATAAAACCCAGTAGAATTAAACCAAGCATAAAAGCAAATTAATTAGAATATTGGCAAATTTTGTGGTCTTTCTTTAAGAGAATAATACCATTCTTGTATTTCTGAACAATTTCTTCGTCTAGCAAGCATTTCAAAGAATCAGCCTTTAGTGGTTTGTTCTTTAAGTGCTAACCTGTTGTTTTCTAATATTTTCCATTCAAAACATAGGCTACGCACTTACCACCTTCCAAGGCCATTTTGGTATTTGAGCTCATAAAGTGGGCCAAATTATAAGAATTTTTTGGAAAGTTGGCCAAATCTCTTCACCTCTTGTGACAACAAATCGTAGTATGTTTAAATAGGGTAGATTCATCTAGATATGTAAAGGAGACATAAGATTAAGCCTAGTACATAATGGATTGAGGTAGCTCAGCCCTTAATGTAACACAACCTACATTATGGTTAGTTGTTATGGGAGCTGTCGCTCAAGGCGGTGATTAGGTCATCATGCTGATGTCACATGCATGTTTTGATGTTTCGTATTTTACGTTATCAACTGTGTGAAATCAACCCAATAACCGAGTCATTTAGTTCATGAACCTAAACGATGTGGCCGTAGAAAGATGGGAGGCGTACATCTAGAAAACAGGAGACGTACCGGTAGGACCCCGAGCACAGAGGAGAGACTTTCTCACCCACTGCAACCAAAGCTCCCCTACATAGATGCTTAGCCAATTAGGCAAGGTTCATTGGGGTCCATGGGCGCTTTGGTATGGCAGCTAGAGATGCATTTGCACGTAAGGGCACTTCGGGTGGCCGTGACCCCCGCTGGTGATGCTGCTAGTGGCAGTCACATGTGAAGAACTCAAACAACCATAAATTGCTTATTTCTTCATGGATTGGGGCATTCTTTAGTGCATTGGAAATATCACAATGTGTACTACATGATGCATGTGTTATTTGCATGATTGAACCTCAGCAAAGGGCTTCAAAGTATCGAGGGGCTCTCGACTGGCTCAAGGGTCTGGTACATAAGAAGGCCTAAGGGTTGTTCTAGGCATGCCAATCTTACCCAGAGACTCTGTACATTACCTGGTACTAATCTCTCAAATCAAAAGGATTCATTCCTTCTCTCAAACCTGGCCTCGCACACGTCCATTTGATCGTACAAGTCTTCCGCAATGTACCTTGGTGTAAACTTTGCCTGGAAAGTTCCACGATGGGAACCACAGTCAGTAGAAGTGGCATTTATCCTAGGAGAAAGTCGTGCGGCATCTCAAGGGTTGGTTGGACACACGAAGGGATCAAGGGATGCAAGGTTTATCACATGGGCTCAGCGTCTGACTATCACAACAGACACCCCTCAATTCACATAACGATACGAGTGCAAGGATGGCCAGGTTCACTTGGCATTGGTGCATCCACCATAAGTAGGAGATCAGTAGATTGTAGCAGTTGAAGTAGTGGAGGGGCAGCCAGTGGAAGGCGTGGGAGCTACGGAGTTGCCTCTCGGTGTTAAGGTGGTGCTCAAGGAGTTCGGGGATGTTTTTTCGAAAGATTTGCCAAAGGGACTGTTTCATCGGTGCGACATTGACCAAAAGATCAAGATGGTACCACGGATGTCACCAACGTTTCGTTCTTACAACTACATGAGTGATGCGGCAGGTTCATGTCCAAGTGGGTGGATCCTTTTCGGTCAGGGAGAAATGATCCGTGGTGAGCTATGAGTTGGAGCTCTCGGACCACTATGGGATCCATCTTGTACTCCATTCGTAGCTCACCACGGATGGATCCCATAGTGGTCCGGGAGCTCCAACTTGTAGCTCACCACGGATCGTTTCTCCCTGACCGAAAAAGGATCCACCCACGGAGACATGAACCTGCCGCTGTCCTCATCCGCTTGAGACACTTCCTTAGACACCCCTCCTATCAAATTTCACTTCAAGAGGAGGGGGGACGGAGGAAACTAGTCCCACCCCCCTCAAAAGTGAATATTGTATCTGGTGAGTGTATCGGTGGGTTTATTGGATAGAAAAGAAAAACTAAACATTACTGTATTTTTTTTCAATGATAAAAAAATAGATGTGGAGCATTAATTGTGACATTGACAATGTATGGTCATTGGCACGGTGCAATCTAAGAAACGACACCCCAACTGGATGTCCCCTCCCTCCCATGACACCTATAGTATGTTAAGATAGTGTATCGAGGGGTGTCTCCCGCATACACTGAAAAACAAACACAAGTTTATTTGCACACTTGTGTACAAATACGACCCATCACAATATGTAGTTCCGAATACAACCCCCAATACACTTTGAATTTTAGGGGGGAGGAGACTAGCCCCACCACCCCCTTGATAAAAGTGGAAAGTGTATTGGATAAGTGAACCTTGGAGTGTATTAGATAGACAACTTAAACAATGCACAAGTTTACTGTTGTCTGAATAATGTGACAATACATCTGGAGCGTCGATTATGACATCACTTATTTATCACCATCGACATGGTGTGATCTAAGAATTGGTACCCCGACTGGATCCCTCCCCCCTCCTCACAACACCTACAGTGTATTGGGAGAGTGTATTGGGGGGGGTGTATCTTGCATACCCTGAAAACGTACACAAGTGCATTTGTACACGTGTAAAAATGCAACCCCTCTCTAGATATACTTCCTAATACACCACCCCGATACACTTCGACTTTGGAGGGGGATGGGAGACTAGTTCTACCAACCCCCCCTTCAAAATTGGTAAGTGTATGAGGTCACTATACTTGTGAGTTTAAGAGTTTGACATCCAAAACAAAACACAAGTGTGTTTTTTCTCAATGATACAAGTTTATATCTAGAGTGGCTTTCATGAAATTCCCCATATCACTGTCGAAACGATGTTATATAAAAAACGACACCCCGACTGGATCTCTCCTCACCCCCCCTCGCCCAAGACACTTATAGTGTATTGGGGGAGTGTGTCAAGGGGTGTATCTTTCATATCCTAAAAAACATACACAAGTGTCTTTGTTAACTTGTTCTCTAATGGGACCACCCTCAAGATACACTTTTAACTACACCCCCCAATACAATGACTTTGGCAAGAGGGGGATGAGTCCCATCATCCCCCCTCTAAAGTTAAAAGTGTATTAGGTGAGTGCATATGTGAACGTATTGGATGGATAACCAAAAGAATACACAATTGTGTTGTCCCTTGATGTGAAAAAGTAGATCTGGAGCATTGATCTTGACATCTTAACATTTCTTAAAGAGGAAAAAAGTAAAAACATGCATGTGTCCATGAATCGCTGTCGACACACTACCAGCTAAGAAATGGCACCCCGAGAGGACTCCCTCCCCCGCCCTAAAGACACCACTAGAGTATTGGGAGAGTGTATTGGAGGGTTTCCCTAGCATACGTAAATAATTGTATTTGTACACTTGTGTACTAATCCTTCCCCCCTCTAGATACACTTCCGAATACATCCCCACATACACTTTGACTTCGGGTGGAGGTTCGGGTGGGGGGATTCCCGCTTGACCATGTTACTCCCAAACATCGGGCCACCATTGTTTTTGCATAATGTCCGTGCTACACATCTGCATAATGAGATTCAATCATGCCCTTGCATACATATTACAAAAATAACAAGAACTTTTATAAGGTACAAAGGTGGGCTCAAATTTAGAAAAACAAATACTGAAGTTATTTGGAACATATATTCTTGATATTTAATTTTTTCCCTTAAGGAAAACGGATTATCAAGAAAGTTCCTTGAAATTTTTGTAGTCCTGTATAAAGAATTTAGTGTTTCCATGAATATGGTAAGTGATTTCTAGGAAACATTGTCAATTGTCCAAGGTTTTTTTCTTCAAATGATCCTCACCATATGTTTCATCCTTGTACACTAAACATCAAGTGTTTGGATTTGGGTTGATTGAGTAGAACGAAAGAACCAAAGTATTTGGCAAATTTTGAAAATTGATCCTATAACCACAAGGCCTAGGAGAAGCCCAAACTTTGATAAAGCCACAACCCCTAACTTAAGTGAGGGGTTTCTTGGAAACTATTTCTACTACACATTTTTAGGCAAAAACCAGGGTCTTAATAAAAACGAAGCTAGAATTCAATGAGTGCTTGCAAAATGGTTAAGGGCTTTGGGATAAGTGCGAGGTTGTGTTGTTTCCTAAGAGATCAGCCGAAAGTGAACTTCCCAAGGACACCCCAGACTTGCTTTGGCGATGACTTATGTAGGATCTGCTCAAATTGTGTTAAAGGAGCCATCGTAGGCACCATCTTAGGTAGTGTGGGACTTTAACCCACTAACTGACCTCTACCATCAACCGTGAATGAATGGAAAAATTTTGGTAGACTGGGTGCATGCCCACTTGTAACAGTGGGCAGTATAATGTGGTTAGAAGCCTTAGTCTATTAAACAAGAAGAAAAAATTTGTAGAAGGAGGTGGGAGGGTTGAGATCATGCTTATTTCCCCAAAGCATGTAAGATCCTCTTTAAACAAGGAAGGAAGAAGTGTAGCTTAATGAATGCAATAACACAAGATGACGAGAGGGACAAGAGGTCGTGCAAAGAGGAGAGATGAGTGGGTGTTGGGGCATGAATGATAAACATGGATGCATGGTGTTGAAACTTGTAGGCACAAAAGATAATTTTGAGGGAGAGTATCACATGAAGAGAAGATAAGCGGAGAATATGATAGTGTTCAAAGGGTTGAGGAATGATGGTGACTTGGATTTCCATGTAAGGTTACTAACAATAACACAATCCCATTAATTCACCTGCACAAATTCACTCATTACCTTGTCCATCCATACACAGCTTATAACTCACCAACCCACTCACCAAATTCTTCTTTTAAACTCTTTGTCTGATGTTCTCGGTCACTTTATCACTCATAGTCTTATATGTTTTGATCACTTTATCCAATTTCCATGTGATGCTTCTTGTAGAAATAGTTGCTTTCTAGACCCTTGGTAAAATCAATCCAACATTGTTTTTAGGAAAATAGATGAACACGTCAATGATGTGCACTCCAATGAATCCATGCATGCATGTAAGCTATTGCTGAAAACAATCATCGCACTTCTGGCAGAAACTCACATCTATTGCACCATAGGTGGTATGAGGCAACACATCATGTTGTTGTGATTTTTTGTGCATGTGGAAGTCATAAATCTGACTCTCTGCCAGAAGTGCGATGATTGTTTTGCGCAACAACTCATACCACCCGTGCTGCAATAGAATGCTCCACTTCATTGACCACGCAAAGCGGTGTACTACATGGAATTTACTTTTAGAATGCTTTGCAAGAGGAGGAAGGTATCCACAAGCATTGCCTGGCCTCTCAACTACAAAATATGATTTTCAAGCATATTGCATACAAACTTTCATTCATGAGTGTTTCCGAAAATAAAAATTTGGAAGGGACTCACAGCTCATTGAGGCAGAAAATGTTTCCTCAGTTAGTAGGAATTTTCCTCTTATATTGATCCGAGATAGCTGCCTGATGTGTGAAAATTTGGAAAAGCAAAAAGCTTTTACATGAATACATGAATGTGTGAGTCCAGTTGTATAATATTTTCCATGTGATTCACTACATCTTTGATTTTTTTCTCTCTTGGTTCCACGTTGCTGATTCTTCACCCTCCAACAGCACCAACAGTCACTATGAATCTGACTCTTGCAACCAAAGTTTCTATCATCCTTGCGGAGAAACATATTATCTCCCGTGTATTGTATTGCATTTTTCTATGGAAACAGCTCAAAATAAATATAAAGGACATTTCACTTGAATACGTTTGCCATGGGAGGTCAATCAATTCTATAGGGTCAAAAAAGGGCCCGGAAGACAGTAGGTGGGAATCCGTGAGCTCTTTGCCACATGTGGCACAACCAACTAGCTTCCACATGCTTTGGATTTTGAAAGGTGTGCGGATCCCAAGTTGCAGGTTCTGGAAAGTTGCTCAAAGCACAAGGAATCACCACTGACACTAATGCATTTGAGTAGCGATAAAGTGGCACCTGATGTTCAGCAATCGTGAGTAAAATAACACTTTCAACTGTTGTAAGTCCCCCTTGTAGCGAAAGGTTGAAGGCACACTTCCTCCAAACGTATCTCCTGGTAGAGACTTGTCATGTTCATTGTGCAAGAAATCACAGTGCACCAGGTGTGGGAATTGCAATGCACAAGAATAAAACATGGAACCTGACTATAAGATGGATGAAATTAAAGGTAGGATTTCTCCCCATACAACCAGTGGGAGCAGTGCTAACAACAGATGTGAGTTTCTTGCATATCCCTTTCTTTTTCAAATGGGAATAAGATTGAAAAAAAGGCTTTTTATTCAAAATTAAGTGAATAACAGCATGGATTTGGTTGAGGTATGGATACTATCTCATTCAAACCAAATTCCCATCATAATATCAAATTTCCTCTCTTTTGATAAAAAAATAGTTCCTCATAAAAGAATTTATAATTCTATACCTCTGTTGAAATCAAAAGTCTGGACTTCAAGAGCCATGCAGGAGAATTTCCTCTGAGCAAGTTTTCTGGTAAGTGTTAGCTTGTGATGTGCATTATCTGATCATGTACAAAGCTGTAAGAAAATCATGAAGATTCTAATAAAAAAACATGAGGAATAAAAACAAGACAAATAAATCTTCATAGGTAAAATACTGGTGAAATGAATAGTAAAGATGGTGATTGTGGAGTTTGAGGTAGAACATAGAATGAGTGTTGGAGGGAGGGCATAAACATGAAAAAGTGGTGGCATAGAGGTTTTGGGGGAGTTGGGAAGGAGGGAAGAAGGATGAGAAGTTCTAAGATTTCTAGCGTTTTTTATCATGTAGAGGTAGGTGGATGAACCTGATGAGCACTCACATTATCTGAAGTTCATGGAGGCATATATGACCAATGACCTCACCCCTAAAACTGTGCATTAAAAATTGAATATGGAATCATAAAAAAATCTAGTGCATACTACATCCATGATGAGTAACACCTTGTGTAACGAATATAATTCTGGGCTCAATTGACAAAAAATGATGTTAATGATTTCTGAAAAATGGTTGCACACACGAATATTCTTTTTGATACACCAATTGTCGAGTGTATGAATTTAGGGTGAGTAACCATAACTCAACATAGCAACTTACTGGATTGAAGGGACTTATAGGCATGGATTTTAAGAAAACATGTATCTGAAGGAGA
>SZWC01006497.1:52016-75699 GCA_023375785.1 Penium margaritaceum
ATGATTGTGCCTGCCGCAGTCCAGGTGGCATCTGCAAGTTCTTAGAGAAGTGCAATGGCTACGTGTGTGTGTGCGCTCATCCTGAAAAGGGAGCATTCCATGACTTTTCCCACCCTCCTGTCACCTGCATCAACCTTGGGGATGCATGATTTGTTGTTTCTGGTGTTTGATAGGCTTTTTCATCTGCAAGGGTTTGCATGGTTTTGATTTTGATTTCATGGATTAAATGATGCATGGATGTGTTTATTTCTCATGCAAATAGAGGATGTGGAATTTTCTATACTTTTTAAGTAAATTGATCTATTTGTAACCTTAAATAAGGGAATTTTTTTAAATCCAAGGTGCTTGCAATGTAGTGATCGATCCATTTCCCATATTTTTCAACATTTCAGAGAGAAAAAGCTCTCACATGACAACTTGTTAAGGGAAAACGTTCCAGTAACATCATGATTTACCTAGATTGATACAAAACCAGACAACCAGCAGCAGCACAAGTTATTGATAATATTGCTCTTGTTGTATGTGGTCATTGTAGCACAGTCAGAGAAGCAATTCTGTATGAATGACTAAATTTATGGATATAGAGGTTCCTGTGATCATTTGTGCTGGAATTCCCACATAAGCAATGAAGATCCTTGTGAATTCGTGCCTCAAGCCAATATTTCTGAAGATATGAAAGCCCTTGGTTCTTAGTTGAACCTCATGCTCTTGAGGTAGGTGAAAGTATCTCTTTATTTTTATGATGTTCAAATTGCGATACTTGAAACATATCCATAGCTTTCTCAGTTTCCTCATTCACAAACTAAACTGGCATAACATGTATTTAGGTAAGTGCTCAAATGGTGCCTCACGCAAGCATCTGGTTGATTAGAAGCTTAAACTCTGTTAGATCATGGTATCATATCTGGCATGTTTTCTTCATAATATGACCCCATGGTTGTCCAAAATCTTCAAGAAATTAGACTAAAAAGAAAAAAAAATAGATTAACTAAATTTATGAGGGGGAATCAACAGTGGCCTATTTTTTATGATCAATGGAAAAGGAAAGCGTTAATGAGTGAAGGATCAAATTATTCTTTCCAAAAAGGGATAATCAGGAGGGGAGGCAAAGTTGGAGTGAGGATGAGATTCAATAGAAATAAGAATGGTTTCTGAGGACCACAGAGAAATACAATAACATATAAGATGACATGGAACACTTGTACTGTCTTATGGAAGGTTGAGATGACCAACAGTTACAGGTAAATAGGTACAGGTTAAATGGTAGCTGTCAAATTCGGTTTTTTGTTTTTCTGTGGGCATGGCAATATTCAAGATGATTTCATTAATCTTTCTTTCTCATCCTTGATGAGAACCTTTTAAGGTTCTCATCAAGCCTTGAAGCAACATATGCAGTGGTCAAAAAGTACAGAAAGAAACCCTTCCTTGTGGACAAGCGGTTGTAGTAAGCCCACCTTTTGGTAGGTGGCATGCGTAATGGAGCCATGCTCCATAGACAACAAGCCTGCCATGTCGGCAGGTGGTGGCAGTAAGCCCACCTCAACCAGGGTGGCATGCGAGTTGGAGTCATACTCTACGGTTGCAGTAAGCCCACCGCATGGAGGTGGCGTGCGTGACAGAGTGATTTTCCACCGACGTAGTGCCGGTGGAGATTCTCGCGCTCTTGTGAACTAAGTGGTAGCAGACTTGCGAGACCTTGAGCGCCACCACAATGATCCGGACTCTCACCAATGAGGGGGAGGATGCCAGAGGGGGAGAGAATCTCCACAACTATGGGAAAGATTTTGATTCTCTCTCCACAGTATGTTTTTTTATCCTGCCACAAATTCATCCACAAGCATCATGGACTGCAGTCAAAACAGGGAGAGTTGGTGAAAAGCAAATACAGGTCATCCACTCTCCTCGGCTTAGCTCTTTCAACAGAGAAAAATGATGGCGCAAGGCCGCTTCATCAACGGCAACAGAGTTTCATGCTGCAATTGCCAAGGAGCAACTTTGAGCAGTGATTTCTGTAAAAATCTACATCAACTTTTGTTGCAGCTGTTTAACAGAAGTGGACAATACCACTTTCAATGGTGAGAGTGATGATCACATCACTTGCATCAGTCTCCAGCGACATCAAGGAGCTGTAGCAGCTGCGTGCATACTGTTTGTTCAGAGCAGTGGGATAACAGCCAAAGCAACGAGAGCCGGTTCTTGATGTTTCCGGGAAGCAGCTCATTCTACTGCTCTGTTGGTACTAAAATAGGTCAGTTGAGATTTCTGACCTGCAGCAGTCCTACTTTTCATGCAAGTGCAAAAAGCCACGGGAGTGGGCTGCTGGGCGATTTGGCCACACAAAAAAAACAGAGGAGGGGGAGAAGAGTTTGCTCGCTTGCGCGAGCGAAACAAGACATCCAGAAAAAAATGGACGAAGTCGCTCGCTTACGCAAGCAGAACGGATCCCCGTAAGGGCCAGCTCAGCGGCTGGCTGCTGAGCGAGGGGGATGGGGAGGTCCGCATTGGACCGCACCAGCTCGCCGCGATGGCGAGGTGGGCCAGCGCGAGCTGTCGCGACAACAGGCTCGACCGAGGCAAGGCCCCTGCCGCAACGGCGGCCTTGACCACAGCAGAGCCCTGCCGTGACGGCAGGACTGCTCGCGAAGCCCCATGATGGCGGCGGAGAGTGAGGGGGAGGCCCTCGCTGCTCGCACGGTGGGCCCACGCGAGCAGACCTGAATTGCGCAAGACGAAGAAAAAAAAGGGGAAAAGCTTCTGGCGCTCCTATTCGTGCAAGCTGTCCCCACGCCACGGGGATCTGGCTAGGGAAACCAGGCCAACCGTTCGGCAGCGGAGTACCTGCCAAAAGAAAGCAAAGAAAAAAATAGAAAAGAAAATAATGAAATGAAGGCTGACAAGGAGCAAGCGAGCTCCAAGATCGCCGGGAGAAAGCGATAAAACGGCAATGGAGCCCGCCCCCATGGGCGGCGTTGACCAAGAATCGACGTCAAAGGCGATGACGCCATGGAAATGGAGTGCTGCGAGTAAAGCGAGTTAACCGACGGAGGACGCGACGGCACAGCTAAGACAGCTGTCTCAGAGTGGCCAAAATGCCCTAGTAGCAAGGAGGAGACTAAAAAACCGACCAAGAATTGGTCGTGGAGGGCTGGAAGGGGCACTGAGAAGCGTCCCAGCCATGGCTAGAAGCTACAGCAACAGTTGCACTACCAAGGTGGAGAAGCTAAGTACAGCAGAGGGGCAGTTGGCTGAGACGATAGGGGGAGCACTCACAGAGGTTGAATCCATCACTGGAAGCAACAACCATTTATACTCTCTCATGCCAGTGCTCACATCGGTGGTCCCAGCAGCGGTCCCCACACGTGGTCCAAAAAGTGGCCCCGCCATGCAGTCACCACCTCATATGACAAAATTTGAACCGGGTGCATGAAGTGCACGGTGCATGTAACCGGAGAGTTGCTTCACCCACAAGCAACTACAAAAGGCCACAAGGGGGGAGGTGACACCAACCTCACCCAAACCTTTTTTTGGAGTCACCCATGTGCTCCAAACCAAATAACGCCTCCCAAGAGTCCCGGAAGTGCTGAAAACAAACCAAGGGAGAACTGTGCTCGAATTTTCCGAGCCACGGGGTCACCAAAATAATTGTGACGGAGCGAAATCACCCGAATGCAGTCGAGAAACAACCGAGTGCCTAAACGGCTCCAATGACTTTGTTCATCCCCTTCTACCCTCTCAAAAAATGGTTTACGAGAGTCAGCGCAATTATCAAGGGGGAGTGTTGGAGTGAGCAATAACTATACTGATTTACTGTTTCAGCATGGTGTAGACAGAACTCCAATCGGGGGCTCTCAGAAGATTCTACGGAATTTTCCGTGAATCTACAGGGTGCGGCTTGGTGGAGAATCTTGACGGAGAAGTTCCAGATTTTTGCTCGAGAGCAGCCTTAAAGGGTGTGAAAGGTGCTTTGTGGACAAGCATGCGCATGATGAGAGCACATGCTACTTGCAGCACAAACCTGCGTAGTGTTGCACAAGCACTCAAGTCAGGAGGGGCTTCTGATGACTGGACAGGCATCATGTAGCCTCAATAAGAGGTCTGCACACCATCACCTCAATCATGCAGGAAGCCCAAGCCCTTGGATCTTCATTGGTCAATCTGGTGCGATCTTCAGGTGGATCCTGATCAACGGACCTGATGCGGCAGCATGGCAAGATCAATGATCATCATAGGAAGGCCTGATGAACAAGCAACCTTAAAGTGAAGTTTCACCTGAAGACCTGATGAAGCTTCCTCAAGGAGGAAGCTTCTTCCTGGAGCACCACAAGTGTCAGTAAAAGCCAAGAACTGAAGGAAGCTTCCACTAGATGGAAGCTTCTTCAAATTAAGGCAGAGGTGGCAGTAGACCTTAACAACCTAAAGGAAGCTTCTCGTTTAGGTGGTCAACTTGCCAGGACCTCAAGTATAAAAGGCAAAGGTCCTGCCACCTCTCAGTATCCCAACATCGCCAGTATCATCTCCAATATTCCAACATCTCCACATTCATCACCTCCAGTATCTCCAGTACAATCTCCAAGACCATGTGCAAGGCTCCATGTCTTAGCACCGGAGAACCTTCAACCAAGATGCTGCTGGAGTTCCTCCCAATACCCCTGTAAGCCTTGCACTTGCGTGCCAGCCTGGGTGGAGGTCAATGCTGGTGATCCCTCTAGGAACCCTGTAAGCCTGGAAAGCTCTGCCCGCCTGGGAGGAGGTCAATCCCTCCAAGATCCCTGGAAGCCTGGCAAGGCCTGCCAGCCTGGGAGGAGGACGCCCTGACATCCTAAAAGGCTGTTCACTGTTATAATGGTGGCTGTGCCGAGACCCTTGCTTTGACGGCTGAGCTGTTTGTAATGCTGTTGTTCCTTGTACAATACTTGTAATTTTAACAATATTCAACTCCACAATTCTTGCTTCCGCTAGTTTTTCAACCAAGTGAAGAAGGCATGCTTGCTCGGGATAAAAGATCCTACGGTAGCAAGAGACCCCCTTGCAGCATCAGAGCACGCGATGGCTTTGCCGTTGCAAGCTCACAAAAATCAACATCGCCCTCATTGAAGACATCTGACAAACCACCACAATCCTCGATATCGTCGCAACAGCATCTAAAAAAATACTGTACTTGCATTCGGCAATGTGCATCAATTAAACCATCCCCAAAACCAAGGGACTGATGTTCCTTTACCATGACCTTTCGGGTAAATGAAAAATTGTTCGACTACACCGTAGTCATTATGATCTCTCTCGGAGATTGATTTTGTTCCAAAAAATAGATGGATTTATTTTGCACATCGATATTGCATTGGCAATGCTATACTATATCTTCGACATGATCAGAATCCATCCGTATGATGTTTGAAGAGCGTGACGTACACGTCGAGTTTACCCTCATGATCTCATAAACTTTAAGGCATTTCTTAAAATTTTGGAAGAATCTAATGAGAAATATCATTTATCCAGGCCCATCTTGAAGAGTCCTTTCACATCAACATTTGGTTGTGACACCTTGGTCGTTATTTTGTTTCAATGTTGATTATGACTCGTTATGTGGTTGGTCGAATCACCAAGATGTGGATGCTAAGATATTGTTAGCAAAAAGGTATTAGCTTGTAGGTCTTTTCCATGGCCATGAGCTTTAGACACAAAACCTAGACCTTTTTGTGATCCCAACTATGTTGTAGTTGGTTTGTAGAAATCAATGAGATCGTCATAGTATTTTGGAGCACCATGAGTGTCGCTCATTTTCTGAAATGGTTTTCACCGAATAGTGAATTAACTCATTCACTGACACCATTTCAATTACTTTCATCTATCAATATCCATGATATGTTCACTTGCCGAGTGATGATAGACTGAAGGTTCCGCCTTCAAATCTATTCATTTCTGACATTCGGTCGATCTCGTCATACGTTGGAGAGTGACTCTTGTAGTCTTCGACCACCACACTACAGCGTCTCAAACTGCTAATGACCCATAGAACATTCTTCTTCCCTCTCTAGCGCATTTACAACCTCCACTCACAAGTATCCTTGTGTGTTGAATATGGTTGTCGGTACAATCGTGTACCTGGTTATCGTTGGTACCTGTCGGGTAACCCGATTTATATCCATCACTCACCAAGTGAGAGGGTGCCAATTGTTTTTCCATTGAGAATTTATTCAGGCGTATCATCCTTGACACGTTCAATCAAAGACCGATGTTTGCATTGACCATGAGTAATGATGCACGAACCTCCAAAAGGTATTGATACATCTTGTACACACTATGTACAGGCAGCACAATGTCAAGCCTTGAGGATTGAAGTCAGCGTGCTCACACACCGGGTCTTTTTCACATCTCATGACATAGTCATAACACGGGCTTAGTCATGAAATGATCGCATTTTCCTTTCAAATTTGTAGCAATGGGACGTGCGACAGTTGTAGAACACGTCTTGTACCCACCAAACTTTTGGAAATGGAATCTGACAAGACAAAATACCTCGGCCACTATCCGAGCTCTACATAACGGTCCAGGTCCCCGGCCAAACCAACTTGACAAACGGCTCTCGGAGATTACCTCTTGAGACCAAACGGTTAAGAGATCCCCTAATAAAGTGACATGTTTCCACCGCTTCCGGCTTCTGCAAATACAGTCTCCCTTTGTTGCATTTTTTTGACATGGTATCAGAGCATGAGGCAACATCACCCGGGTCATCACTTTGCTACCGCAAGCACTACACTCTTCTGCCCAGTATTCATCTGCCGCCACCGCCGCCGCTCTGCGCCCCTCAGCTTCACCTACAGTTGACATTAGCAACATTGCCCCCAACTGCGTCTTAAGCTGGAGTGACTTTTGTCATCCTGATCAAGCCGTGCGCTCAATCCGCGCTGTAGCAAACTGTCGCCATCTTCCACAAAACTTCCTGTCTTCCGGAAACTCGACTTCCCACAATGCACTCATCCTTCTGTCTCCCTCAATCAGCCTCATCAGCCCCAGTCTACTACTTTATCTACATCGTTTGCCGTCCTCTCCCTCTTTGCTCCCCAATCATCCTCTTCCATTGCCTTCTCACTACAACTAAATTCCGTTCGACGTCAGGACATTGGACACCCGCCTTCTTGCTCATGCTTCGAGCCAACTGGAGAAAAATCCGTCACTCTCCTGACATCCGCAATCCTCTCTGCTACCCTCAACCTTCTACTACAGCCAACTTCCTCTCACTGTGAGGATATTGGACACCACCAGTCTTCTTGCCTGTTGGTCTCGGACCAACTGGGAACAAGCCGTCACTCTCATGACAACAGAGCAGTTGATTGTCTCGTCCGCACACAATGCCGCTTAGTTCGCATCTCCTCCATCCTCCTCTGTCGCTGTTGATTCATCAGCCTCATCTCCTTTGCTCTCATCATCATCCTCATTAGCTTCCTCCTCATCATCGCTACACATTTGCCTCATCATCCTTCAGAATCAGCTTCATCTCAGCTTCCTCTACCTCCTTCAATTTACTTATGTATCAACTTCATCAGCATCAACGTCATCATTCTCCTCATCCTTCTGCAACGCACGTGGTTTTTCTCCTGCACCCACACCATTGATATCAATTTACCGCCTTCAACTTTATCCTCTGCTTGGCAGAAGGATCCACCCGGTCGCATTGCCATTCTTGCAACGACATGCACCCACGCCAAAATTTCCACAGCGTACGAGGTCCGTCGCTGTGCCCAACATCCGCTTTAATCATCCTCTGTTGTCACCAACAATCATCAGCATCTGTCGCCAGCTCAAGGATCTACACGAGCTAGTTGCCTGCCTTGCGACAGCCTGCACCCACGCCGACAACAGATTTCTGGTGGCGCGTTGACGTCTGCCTTCCCCTTGCCGCATTCTATCCCTCTACTCAGCAGCACACGTGGTCTCGCCCTTGCACCCATGCCATCAAGATCATTCCTCCGCTTTCCGCATCATCCTCCGCTCGGCAAATGGACCCGCCCGGTCGTATTGCCTATTGCACGACGTCCTGTGTCCATGCCGAAACTTCCGCAGCACACACAGCTCGCCCCTGCACCCAAAGTCTGCTATCATCCTCCTCCACTTCATCATCATTCTCATCCGCATTTGCCACCAGCTCAAGGATCTGCACGAGCTCGCTGCCCACCTCACAACAGCCTACACCCAAGCCCGCAGCAGATTTCTTGTGGCGCATTGGCTTTCGCCTTCCTCTTGCCGCATTATGCCCCTCTATTCATTTCAGCACACAAGATTACACCCTTGTGTACATCTATCTCAGTGCCCTTCTCTTACTCTCATCACTCCTCTCCCTCCTCCAGCATCTGTACATGCCTCCCTCATGGAAGTCGTGTATTGTTCTAGCAGAAGATGGAAGCAATGTCACTGGTTGGGAAAACCAAGTGCTCACTCTAGCACAACAAACCTCAATCAACTAGTACAATATGGCGTAGCTCCTCACTAGACAGTATGAATATCTTTGCTTGCACATCGCCCCATCCCAGACTATGACGATGTCTTCTTCAACGTCTATCATCTGCTTCGGGAGCAGCTCCATTGTTCCTACCTTCATCACCAGCTGAAGACCAACTCAATGCTTGAAATTTGGCACCGTATCCTGCAACAAGCCTAGAGGAAACAGTGGGTCGCAACTACGTGTCAAGACAATGACAGCTGTCTAGAACTCACTAGAAGAGTGCGTATTCTATGACACGCTTCTTCCACCTCCAAAGCACAAGAATGGGCAAGACAGGTCTATAAGGCCATGTACCCTAAACTCTTACATGGCTACGGGATTACTGATACACTGCTTGGAAATCTGACCTGTCTGGGGCCAACGGTTTCTGACGAAGCCCTCCACCACTACAAGGATCAGATCAATCCTAAAATTAGGAAAGGAATCAAGCGAGTCCTTGGACACAAACTTCATCAGCTGGTGGATAAATTCCCTTCTGACTTCAGGGAAATATGGAACAACCAACTCACGTACTGTGGAGTAGAACGATCAACCATGTGGGAGGACAAATACTACCACTAGTACAAGAGGTCACCCTTCTAAGACCTTGTCAGATTTACAAGGGGTGTTAGAAATGGAATCTAAGAAGACAAAATCCTTCGGCCATTATCCGAGCTCTCTGGCCAAACCAACTTGACAAATGGCTCTCAGAGACTACCCGTTGTGACCGAACGGTCAAGAGATCACCTAATAAAGTGACAAACTCACGGGTTTTGTCACTTGTTGTTTGTGAGTCATCCCCGTCTGTTTGTACAAGATACTGTGACCACTCGGACGTGTCCATGCTAGTGCAGATCCTTGATGCGGACCCAGCTGGCGCCAGAGCACCGACGGGTGGTGGCTCCACCCACCAGCAGCTGCCTGACGGCTGCAATGGCGTCCCAGGTGCTTGCTGGGGTGCTCTGCAGTTTTTCTGCAGTTGCTAGAGTTTTCTCGATGGACTGGGTCTTTAGCCCCATTTGCATGTTTTTCTTTATGTGTCTACTGATTGATGCCGGACCTGTGCGTGTGACCAGTCGCATCGTCCGGCTCAAGATTCTACATCTCTAGGTTCATACAGTGTTGAATTTGGATTCTAGTACGCAGAGTTACGGTAAAAACAATGGTTCTGGGCCGATTTTAGGACAGACTGACACTGCCGCGTGCGTCACCCTACCGTGCGCCGCGGCAGGAACTTGTGCTGTGTGCATGTCAGTTGTGATTTTTCTCTGTGATACTAAGCTATTGGAGCTTATGAGACTTTTCCTGCCTCCCTAGCCTAACCTTTGCTGATTCTTGTACCTTCTCCCTTACTAGTGCACCAGCCGACTCGACAGTGTCGTCACATCAGTGACAGCAAGGCTAGGCAGCTTCCTATTAGTTTCTCATGGTATCAGGCTGGCGAAATATCCCTCACTCAGTTGCATGGCAGAGACGCAGAAGTGGCAGCAGCAGTGAGGGTCAAAGTTAAAGCCACTGTCGTAGGAGGATCCACAGAGCCACGGTGACCCGCCATAGTAGATTACAACAGGGGAGACATCCTTGTAGCCACATCACCATGCCACCACCACGGGGCAGCCAAGGGTTGTCCTTAGAGAACTCCTACAACCGGATTGCACTTTGTTTCATGGCAAATGATGGACTGTGGAGGAAGTTAGAGTCAAAACAATGTCCGCGGCCATGAAAAAACTACAAGTATCCAAGTTAGAGAGTGTAACTCTCTTACGGGTGAGGATCGCTAGTCGATCCTCACCCATCGGCCTGCGAGCGAAGCTCGCCGGCGAACTGCGAAGTGCGAGGACTAAGTCCTTGCACGCCCCTCAAACGTGGGTTTCCGAACTCGGATAACCTCTGGGCATGTAGAAAAACATACTACAAAGCAAACCTACAATTGTCCTAACCAGTTTGAAGAGCGTGGACTAATCTAGGCATCACAAGCATGTAACAGCATTGCTGCCAAACTAAATTCCTACATGTGAATATCCAAACCAGAGGGACTATAGGCTACACTGCCAGGGTGGAGGCGAGCACACAAGAGCACGAATCCCATGGCGACAAGCTGATACGCCAGGATGCCGTCCGCTCACGATGTGTCGCCCCCACTTCCTGGACCAGCGTGCCCTGCGCACTCACGACCACAAGAGAAAGTATATACAGGAGAATTAACACGCCCCCTTGGACGTGAGTGCGGCAGGCTTGCAGCCGATTTGATGCAGTTGGAGTAGAAGGGATGAAGAGGATAGAGCTTTGGTGAGGAAGTCAGCCACCTGTGCCTCCCCACTTACGGCGCAGACTTGTATGGCCTCAGCATCAACAGCTTCACGCACAAATTGATATTCGGCGTTGATATGCTTTGTGCGTGGATGCAGCACCCCATCATTTGCAGCAATGCGACGTGCAGCAGAGTTGTCACAATGCAGCGGTACAGCCAGCACAACCAGTCCCAATTCCTCCAACAAGCGTGCAAGCCAGATCCCTTCACAAGCCGCTTCACCCAGTGCCATATACTCTGCTTCAGCGATGCTCCATGCCACGCACGACTGCTTCGCACTACGCCACGACACAGCTGTACCCCACACCCGAAACACATATCCACCACGACTGCGGGCTGCACGATCACGAGCATAATCACTGTCACAAAAGCCATCAAGCATCGGGTCCACAGTCGGGGCACACACCAGTCCAACCTCAGCCGTGTCCAGCACATAAGGCAGCAGCTTCAGCAATGCCTTGTGATGCGTACTGCATGGTTGCTGGCTGAAGTGGGCAAGCACATTGACTGCACAAGAAATTTCTGGTCGGGTTGTGGAGGCCAAGTATGACAAGCTGCCTGTGATCTGTCGGTACAGAGTGGGGTCCGTGATTGGTCCGTAGTCTGTTGTCCGTGCGTCGAGCAGGTGCGCGTAGACATCTGGGCTCATGGGTGACTGCTGTGGGGACAATTGCTGCACTAGGTGGTGAAATCGTGCGGTGAGATGTGTAATGAATCGACCCTGATGCAGCGTCAGTGTTCGTGCTGATCTGTCTCTGACAATGGTCATGCCAAGGAAGTTCTGTGCCTCACCCAAATCTGTCAAGTAGTAGTGTGCTGTGAGCAATGCTTTGGTCTGTGCAATGAGTGAGGGTGAAGGGGACAAGATCAACAGGTCATCCACATAGAAAAGCAGGGCAACTGGCACACCACTCTCCCATCGTAAGAAGAGAGAAGGATCACAGAGACTCTGGGTGAAGCCTCCTAGATCCAATGTGTGCCGGATTTCCTTGTTCCAACACCTTGGAGCTTGTTCGAGACCGTAAAGAGCTTTCAACAGTAGCCACACCCTGTCAGTGCCATCCTCAAAACCTTCCGGTTGTTTGACGTACAACTCTTCTTCCAGTGGGCCATTGAGAAATGTGTTTTTGACATCCATTTGATGGATGTCCCAGTCCACATGTGCCGCGACTGCCAACAAAGCACGGCCTGTCCCATACCTCCCGACAGGCGCATAGGTATCGGTGAAGTCCTGACCCGGGATTTGATGAAACCCCTGAGCCACTAGTCTGGCCTTGTATTTTTCAATCATGCCGGCCAGGTTGCGCTTAAGTTTGAACACCCACTTGACATCAATTGCTTTCCTTCCCGGTGGCAGTAGCATCAGTTCGCAGACACCATGGTCCAAGAGAGCATTAAGCTCTGCCACCATAGCCTTCTCCCACTCGGGCGCTTCAGCACGCCCCCTTGCCTCCTTCAGCATCAAGGGTTTGTTCAATGAGGATTCCCCATCTGTCACCCCAACTGTGTGATAGAACTGTCTGTAATCAACCCAAGGCACGGTGCATTGTGACCTTCGCACAGGCTCGGCAGGCGGTGTTGCTTCTGTGTCGGTGTCCCCGCCTACGGGGTCCAGGCCAGGTGGGGAGGAAGGGGTACCTGAGTCAGTGCTCACGAGGTCTGTGGGTGTGAGTAGATCCGTAGGTACAGGTGAGACTGTGCCTACACCACGGTCCTGTGGCACTGACTGGGCAGGCCGCTGTGCTCGGCTAGGGACAAAGACAGGCACACTCACGTACTCCGGGTAGTGCTCGGGACGTGGCATGGATGGCGCTTATCGCAGTGTCCGGAACTCCTTATATGACATATGCTCCAGAAAGGATGCGTCTCGACTCTCGACAAAGGCATGGTTCGTGGGGTCCCAAAACCTCCATGCCTTTGAGGCGTGTGAGACTCCAACAAACACACACCAGTGTCCACGAGGGCTGAGTTTGTTATCACGTTGAGGTTGGGGAAACCAAACACAGGCCATTGTTCCCCATACCCGCACTGGTCGCAGGTCAGCCTTCTCCTTAAACCAGCGTTCCCAAGGTGTCACCGCCTTGGGCAGTGGGCCTTGTGGAACACGGTTCCAAACCCAGGTGACATACTTGACTGCCTCCTCCCAAAAGCTGAACGGTAAACCAGATTCCGTCAGCAACGTTTAGAGTGCATCACCCAGTGTTCGGTGCCACCGTTCTGCAACTCCATTCTGTTGTGGCGTGTAGGGTGTGGTGGTCTGATTTTCAATACCTTTAACCTTGAGTTTGTTAGTCAGGGCTCCAAGGAACTCTCCCCCCCCTGTCTGTTCGCAGTACTAACAGTTTACACCCCGTCTGTCGTTCTGCTAGAGCTATCCACTCAGTGATAGCTCTTTGGGCATCTGCTTTGGTTTTCAGCAGAAAAGCCCAGCGGAAGCGGCTGTAATCGTCTGTGAGAGTCAGAACATAATGGGACCCATATTGAAGAGAGGGAACAGGCATAGGTCCCGTAAGGTCTGCATGGACCAGGGCAAGAGGTGATGTCCTCTCGTTAGAGGACTTGGGGAATGTTTGTCTGTGTGCCTTACCTTCATGGCACTCTAGGCATGCACCATCCTTGAGACCATGAGCACAGTCAGTCGGGTGAATGCCGTGTGCAGTTACATGCTTCAACATGTCTGTTACAGCGTCAGTATGTATGTGCGCCAGTCTGCGGTGAATGAGCTCAGTGTGCCTTGAGTCTGTGCCAGTTANCTTTGGGCATCTGCTTTGGTTTTCAGCAGAAAAGCCCAGCGGAAGCGGCTGTAATCGTCTGTGAGAGTCAGAACATACTGGGACCCATATTGAAGAGAGGGAACAGGCATAGGTCCCGTAAGGTCTGCATGGACCAGGGCAAGAGGTGATGTCCTCTCGCTAGAGGACTTGGGGAATGTTTGTCTGTGTGCCTTACCTTCATGGCACTCTAGGCATGCACCATCCTTGAGACCATGAGCACAGTCAGTCGGGTGAATGCCGTGTGCAGTTGCATGCTTCAACATGTCTGTTACAGCGTCAGTATGTATGTGCGCCATTCTGCGGTGAATGAGCTCAGTGTGCCTTGAGTCTGTGCCAGTTACAGTTTGAACTTGTGGCCGGTGTGACTGGGTGTGAATGAGGGGAAAGAGGGTGAGCCGGTACAGCATGTCAACGTGAAGGGGCCCATCAGCCAGCAACTCATCAGCAGCATCATAAAGCATGCATCGCTGCTTCTGTGTCACAGTGGACATGGTGGCTTGTTTGTCCAACTGTCCACCTGATATGAGATTGACTTTCAAACGAGGGACATACAGCACGCCAGTCAACCATAGCACACCCTCCGGCGCTTGCAACGCAACTGTGCCCACGTCCTCAACATGCAAGACCTTCCCTGAACCAGTTCTCACACCATCCACACCAAGCGCTGCGTACAATGTCACAAACAGCTGACGATGCGGGGACATGTGATGTGACGCGGCAGTGTCAAACAACCACTCATGCATGGGTAGGGCATGGCCCGTAGTGACATGGGTGTGACCTAGCTGCTGACCTGAGTGCTGTGATGCAAAGTGTGGTGGGGCCATGGCGTCTGTCTCAGGAAGCTGAGGCTCCAGCGGGGCTGTCCAGCTGAACCCGGGTGGTGGAGGAGTTGGCTGCTGTGCATGAGCCATCTCGGTGTACATGCGCCTAGCCCACTCAGGCACAGGCACGGGAGTGTTCCAGAAGGGCGGCACATAGTATGGGCCCTGGTAGGTGGGTGGTGCGGGTGCTGAGGGCAAGGGCAATGTCTGCTGCATCTGTGACCCAAACGTTGCTGCACCAAAAGGCGCCACGGTTGGTGTTGGGGCACCTGGTCCCATGCTCTGCGGCCCATTCCAGCCGGCAATCGAATGATGTGACTGCTGCTGCTGGGGCCACTGGCGCTGCTGCTGCTGCTGCTGGGGCCACTGGCGCTGCTGCTGCTGCTGCGGCTGCTGCCACTGGCGCTGCTGCTGCTGCTGCTACCTATCCATCATTTGGCGCTGTAGTGCGGGACAGCGACGCCAAAAGTGCCCTGTCTGATTGCAAAAGCTGCATCTTTGATCTCCGCGTCCACGCCCTCGGCCCCTACCACTGCTCCCAGCGTTACTCCTCCCTCCTGTACTGTTGGTCCCGGTCTGTGTGTGTGTGAAGTGGATGGACGGTTCTGGGCCAGCTGAGGTGCCTTGATGCGCATAGGCTGTCGGAGCACCCACGGTGTCCCGGGCTTCTCCCTTGAGAATATCTTTGTAGTTGCGGAGTTGAGCAAAGACGACGGACAGGTCGATGCCCTCGATCTCTGCCACAGGGTGACGGCGGAAAACGTCCCAACGGAAGTCTCTGTACTGCTCACCCAGGTGCAGGAGCACCACATCCAGCCATTCAATAATGGAGCATGCCGCGACGAGTCCAAGTAGACGTTGCCGGATGTCCATAGCCTCGTCCCAGTATTCTGCTACCGGTGCTCCAGGTTTGGGGAAGAGATTGCGTAGCTTGTCTCGCAGGGTCACGACTAGCGTCATGCCTTGTTCTTCCTGGCGGGTGGTAAGATGCCTCCAGGCATCATGTAGTCGAGGGTCTCCCGTGCGAGAGTCAGTCGGGTCTGCTCTCTTTCCCCCGAAACAGTACTCGCGCAGGGCATATGACTGCGAATCAGGGAGCGCGTGACGCAGTGCGTTGAATGCGCAAAGGAGAACTTGCGCATCAGCAGTGTCTGGAGCCAACTGGAGGTAGTAGTTCTCCAAGCCATGCTCAGCGGACCAGTCCAGGAACAGGTCCTTCCAGGCTAGGAAGTCCCTGGTACCCAGCTGAGGCGGTGACAGGTCCTTGGATCCCAAGCCCAGTTGTGCGACGGCGGCGGCCGTGAGGGTCACGGCCGATGGATCAACGTCTTGGGCACCATTGGCCCTCCCACCTGCTACACTACCCCCGGCGTTGGACATTCCCACTGCTGGGGAGGCCGGACACGACTAGAACCTGCTCCTGCCGATCAAGAAAATTTCAGCAGCATTCCGCCGGGCCCACTTTGGACCCAGTTTTCGGATGAGAGCCTTACGCTCTGGGGAACCGCCTTAGGACCTGTTGGGGGACCTGCATCCAGCCCCCAGACCCTTCCCAGCCCGTTCCCACCCCACCTGCGCGGTCCCCCACTGTTAGGGGAGCCCTTGGGGTGCCTAGCGGGTTGGCTCCGCCGCCCCGTGACCACCACACGGACTGTGGGTGGCTCCACCTCTTCAGCACCTGTGGCGCAGCTTGCGCGGTCCCCTGTGGGTGCGTTCGACGTCCCTACACTGACCGCCGGGCTGCCTACGGCACCGACGGCACGTGGACGGCCACGTGACCTAATCTGGCCGCCCCTCGTTTTGCTTGCTGCCCCTCTCTCGAGTCTGTTTGAGGCCAGCGAGCCTGCTCTGATACCATGAGGGAACTCCTACGACCGGATTGCACTTTGTTTCATGGCAAATGATGGACTGTGGAAGAAGTTAGAGTCAAAACAAGGTCCGCGGCCATGAAAAAACTACAAGTATCCGAGTAAGAGAGTGTAACTCTCTTACGGGTGAGGATCGCTCGTCGATCCTCACCCATCGGCCGGCAAGCGAAGCTCGCCGGGGAACTGTGAAGTGCAAGGACTAAGTCCTCGCACGCCCCTCGAACATGGGTTTCCAAACTCGGATAACCCTTGGGCATGTAGACAAACATACTACAAAGCAAACCTACAATTTTCCTAACCAGTTTCAAGAGCGTGGACTAATCTAGGCATCACAAGCATGTAACGGCATTGCTGCCAAACTAAATTCCTACATGTAAATATCCAAACCAGAGGGACTATAGGCTACACTGCCAGGGTGCAGGCGAGCACACAAGAGCACGAATCCCAGGGCGACAAGCTGATACGCCAGGATGTCGTCCGCTCACGATGTGTCGCCCCCACTTCCTGGACCAGCGTGCCCTGCGCACTCACGACCACAAGAGAAATTATATACAGGAGAATTAACATGTCCAACCCTCTCCAGCAGCATTTTGGACACGTGATGTTGAGAAGAGATCCGTGAAGGGTCCCGGAAGCTTCACTCAGGTCGCACCTAGCACCCCCTCCCGGACGTGAGAGAGCACAACTAACCCATATGACCACTGTTTTTGGCCGTGTAAGGGCTCGTTAGAAATCCCTTGCAATAACATACCCTACTGCTCAATGATTTCACTATTAATTACTTTTTTGGGGTGAGGAATTCATTTATTTTGCTCCGTCCAGGATATGAAGTGCCCTAAAACATACAAAATGTTTATTAAACCATCCGAGGCCATCCAAACCCATACGAGGTCGCGTGACTTTGGATGGTCAAGCAATCGTGTATTTTCCAGTGCTGGACGACCTCCGACACTGGAAAAATGCAAGCGACGGAGCCAAAACTGACCCTTGAAGGTAAAAAAATAAATTCAAAACAACAACGTGGGGTGATTTCGTCCATTTAGAAAACAAGAAAATATTTATTCCGAAAAATGAATCAAGACAACAACCCCAAAACTGTTTCTTGAGATGAAATGAACAGGCAGTACGGTACTTACCGCATCCACCTCCGCCTCATTTGTGCCCTGTAGGCTCCAAGAAACAAAACAACGCTCTCAAATCTAGATTTTTCTTCCAGATTTTGTGTTTAAAAGGAAATGGCAACTTCTTTTCTGTTTTGAAGGTTATTTTGCACAAAACCACTTCCATATTTTTCAGAATCCTCTGGCACATAATCGATTCAAATTTTGCTCCATTTGGGCAACCTTCATGCTGATGTCATCATTGTAGGTGATGACCTCAGCAGTAACACAGCAGAATTTTTGGCTGCAACATCAAGTTTTGCCAGTGTTTCATCCTCTCGAGAAACTTTGTTGGATTTACATCCCGGCAACGTTCACGTCTGGATCCATACTAAGCGGTCCCATGGTGTCGGTCTGTGACAGACAAGGACCTGGTAGACCCTCTTCGTCCTCCTCATCGGGTGACATGAGCCCACGATCGGAGTCACTCGCGATTGACGATCTTTGTCGGACGTAGGATTAGATGTGCCGCCAGCAGCTGCATTGGACCGACTCGCTACAAGAGATCGCGGATTTATTGAGGGGACGTTCGGGGGCCTCACAACAGAAGTCAGGAGGAGCTACTAGATCTACATAATCTTTTGGGTAGTTTAGGCCTGCTACCCCACCACCTTCTCACCGCCAGGAGCAGCCATGTCATTAAGTGACGTTCAATTTTTCTGTGTTTCTCTCACTTGTGGTCTACCTGTACCTCGCCCACTGTCTCCCAAGCCTGAGGTCGTCCTTCCCACGAAGCGGCGACCAAAGGACTTTGACACACCTCCACCTTGCTAAGACAACAAGAAGTGCTTCGAGTGTCGGGAGACCCTATTTCAAGTTTGGGTCGACTCTAAGGGTGTCTGGCCCCACTACCACAGCCAGTACCAGACACACGATGCTCACTAGGTCCAGACAGTAACAAGAGCGATGCACGGTCTTCTCTATGCCATGCCGTGAAAGACCGTGGCTGATTTCCGCTCCTTCCTTGGTGAGACCGGCATTGGGATTGGAGCAGGCTCACGCCTGGGCTGGGAGTTGGCCCTGACACTGCTTTCTGCGAAGACCCAGACCACGATGGTGGCTCGCATGTGTGAGTTCCACACTCTCCATCGGGGTCCCAGAGAGCTTGTGGCTGACTACTAAAGGTGTGCCATGCACCTTTATACGCGCCTTGGGACTGGTGGTGAGACAAAGCTGTGGGCCCTTGACACCATCATCATGGGGGCGCATCTGGATCACGTGAAGCTCTTCACGGGCTTCAACCAAGTGGTCCTCTCCTGTCTGAGTCATTTTAGCTACTTCCTTGCGCTCATCACTACTTTCTCCATACAACATCAGCTCATAAAGTCGCTGTCGCCTATCAACAGAATCCTCTTGTTGCAGAACTGATTGCGAATCCTCTGACGCCTTTTTCCCAGTTTGCGAGCCCCACCTCCACCGTTTTCTCCTCATCACCCTCCACCCCGAGCGGCCAGACTCAGGACATTGCAGTGACTACACAAGAGAGGCAAGACAAGCGACAACGTAGTAGCAAAAAAAGCAACACCGGGCGAGCAGTAGCAGTGGACGCTCTGTCCACTACTACAACTGTGGACGTACTCACCGCTAGAGAGTGCCAACCTCAATCCCTTCTGGTACACCTACTCCCATGCCAGTCTCAGTCCCTTCTCGCACACATGCTCGCATGCCAGTGTCATTCCCTTCTAGCACACTTGTTTCTGTGCCATTGCTGGTCCTATCTGGCACACCTAATTCTGTTCCTACACCAGTTTGCTCTGGCAAACCTCGTCTCGTGCATGTGGCAGTCTCCTCAGACACACCTGGTCCTCTGTCTATACCTACTGCCCTGATGCGCGGGTTGGCACCTGCCCATGATTTTCCTGCATCCTCTCCCCTTCCTTCCAAGCCTACAGTCCTTGCGGTTGTGGGCCAGCTGGTTGCTACGTAGTCGGAGATGAGCACCTCCGTTCTGGGCTAATCAGGTGAGCCTCGTAGTCGTCTTTGACCACTGGCCTCGAGGGCTAAACGGTTGGTTGATTCGGCACCCAGAAACTCCACTCGTAATGTTCAGAGTGGTGAGCCTGGCACAAAGGCCCTTGGCCTGAGTGTCTAGGCGGACTACATTCAGGTACACCTAGTGTGCCTTGTTGATCACGAGTTGGTCTCTCGAGAGTTCTTGGCTGCTTGCGATGTCGCAGCTGACCTTGTCGTGGCTGTAACGAGTTTAGAGGCGTGTGTCTTAGCCACCTGGAGCTCTCCCTTGAAAATGCCTCATGAAGGCACATTGAAGAAGGTACTCTCCGCTCGGGATGTAGCGTTGCGGCAAGATACTTGTGAGGAAGAGCTGAGAGCCATCAGTGAGCATGGTGTGTATGAGCTTGTTGGCCTCTTGCCTGGGCGGAAGGTCGTATAGACTAAGTGGGTCTTTCATAAGAAGGTGAACCCTGATGGCACACTGGATTGCTACAAGGCTTGCTTCACGGCCAAGGGGTTTTCATAGGTTGAGGGTATAGATTTCACTGACAAATGTATACTTGTTAGCTACATAAGCACTGCTCGCGCTCTATTCGGGATTGTTTCTCCCACGACTGAGAGTTGTACCAGATGGATGTGAACCATGCGTTTCTCAAACGGAAAGCTAAGAGATACCACAGCCATCCTCGTCTACGTGGATGACCTCGTGATTGCGTCTACTTCTATGGAGGCCGTGAAGGAGGCCAAGGTAGCCCTTCAGGCACTTACAAGATGAAGGACCTTGGTCTCATAACTGTGTTTCTTGGGATGGGGATCCTACATAATCGTCACTGGCATATACCCGTGTTGCATCAGGCACGTTACACCCACGTTGTGGGGGAGCGGTTTGCTGACCTCCATAGTTTGCTGACCTGGCATAGTTCCTACAACCTCCATCCCCATCACACCTAATGGACAGGATGCACTGAAGGTGCATGATCTGGCATACCTGGGGGAGATAGTGGAAGTGACCCTATACTTGTGCCTCATTCGCTCTTTGATGTACATAATTACCACCACACAACCCGACATGGCCTTCGCCGTCAATCTCCTTGTACAGTTCTCAAAATATTCTCGGATGAGATTCCTTCACGCGGCTGTGAAAGTGGTGTGGTACGTGGTCTTACACCGTACCTCAGACTCTACTTTTGACGACAGTGTTCAATGGTGGTCGACGGCTACACTGATAGTGACTTGGTGTGGAGCCCTGATGGGTGCAGTCGGATAGGCTTTGTGCTTGTGATGGGTGGCACCATTGTGTCATGGTATAATGGCAAGTAGGGTTATATGACACATAGCTTATCAGAGGCTGAGTATGTTTTGCTGCGAGTTGGGGCTGCTGAGGTAGTGTGGCTACATCGTCTATTTTGTGTGTTGCATCACTCTGTGCCTTGCGTTGTTTTGCACTGTGATAACCAGAGTGCTTGTGTCATTTCAGAGAAATCTGGTGTGTTTCATGCGCATACGGAGCACATTGCTGTTGAGCATTACTTTGTCTGTGATCTTGTGGAGTGACAAGTGATCTCCATTATCGGGGTCGGCACGGACATACAGTGGGCTGACTTCCTGACCAAGGTACTGGAATACGGAAAATTCATGGAGGCTATTCTTTCTTGTTTGGCTTTTCCCCTCGCCTTAGAGTGGGTGAGAGTGGAGTGTATAAGTATGGAATATTGAGCACCTCGTTGTGCACATTTGTCGAATCTGCAAGTGTATGGACATGCATACCATCCGTTCATGGGGGAATGTTGATTTTTCCACGTCTATTTGTATAGCTTACTGTGACCACTCAGTCGTGTCCATGCTTGTGCAGATCCCTGATGTGGGCCTAGCAAGTACCGGAGCACCAAAGCTTGGTGGCTCCACCCACCAGTAGGTACCTGAAAGCTGCAACGGCGTCCCGAGTGCTTGCTTGGGTGCTCTACAGTTTTTGTGCAATTGCTTTAGCTCTCTCGATGGACTGGGTCCTTAGCCTAATTTACATGTTTTACATTATCTTTCTACTGTTCAATGCCGGACCTATGCATGTGACCAGTTATAGCGTTTGGTTCAAGATTCTACATGTCTATGTTCAGACGGTGTTGCGTTTGGATGCATGTGTGCAGAGTTGCGGCCAAAACAGTGTTTTGGGCTGATTTTTAGGACTAACTAACAGTGCCGCGTGCATCACCCGCCGTGTGCCGTGTCAGGTATTCATGCTGTGTGCTTGTCAGTTTTCTTTTCTTTCTGCAATACTAAGCTTTTGGAGCTTATGATACTTTGTGCCTCTCCCTAGCCAAAAAATTGCTGATTCTTGTACGTGCTTGCTTGCTAATGCGCCAACTGACTGGATAGTGTCACCACGTCAGTGACAGCAAGGCTAAGAAACTTCCCAGTAGTTTCTCATGGTATCAGAGTGGCGAGGCATCCCTCGCTGAGTTGCGCCGCAGGTCGTAGCAGTGGCAGCAACAGCGAGGGTCACAGCTAAATCCATGATCTTGTGAAGGCCCACCAAGCCAAGGTGACCCAACACAGAAAAGTGCAGCAGCATAGACACCCTTCTTAATAATGCTTTCTCTTTCTGTTGATCACCACATTGTTTCCATTTTTCATTCCCTCTCATAAATGTGATGAATCTATTCCTTTTGTTTCTTCTAGGTTTGTATTTTTATGCTTGATCCAGTTTCCAGAAGATTCTGGACAACCATGGGATCTTATTTTGAAGAAAAGATGCCACATAAGATACCATGATATGACAGAGTTTAAGCTTCCGATCAGCCAGATGCTTGCGTGAGGCACTATTTGAGAACTTACCTAAAGACATGTTGTGCCAGTTCTGTTTGTGCATAAGGAAACTGGGCAAGATATGGTTATGTTTCAAGCATTGCAATTTGAACAACATATAGAAAAAGAGACACTTTCCCCTTCCTCAAGAGCATGAAGTTTAAATAAGAACCAAGGGTTTTAGATATTAAAAAAGATAGGATTGTGGCACAAATTTGCAAGGATCTGCATTTCTTATGTGGGAATTCCAGTATAAATCATCACAGGAACCTTTTTATTCACAAAGGTTTTCATTCATACATAATTGTTTCTGTGACTGCATTACAATTACCACATACAACATGGGATAAGAACCAGAACCTTGAGTCACTAGAGCTTTGAGCAAGACCTTGTGCTGCTGCTGGTTTTCTGGTTTTTGCATCAAGCCAGGTAAATTCTAAGGTTACTGGAACGTTCTTTCCTGACAAGTTCTCACGTGCATGGAAAAAAATTCTGCAACCTCTTTTAAGTGGTGTGGGAGATTTTTCTCTCTGCATTTGTTGAAATGTAAGGAGAAGGACTCAACCAGCATATTGCAAGCAGCCTGAAATCTTAGAAATTCCAGTGTTTAATGTCACAAAGAAGTCAATTTATTCAATAGACACAGAAAACCCTATATCATTTATTTTACATTAGAAATCAACACATCCATGCATCTTCTACTCCATAAAAGCACACTCAAAACCATGCAAACCCTTGCAGATTAAAAAGGAATAGCCTATCAAAGCCCGGAAACAACTAATCATGCATCCACATAGTTGATGCAGGTAACAGACAGGTGGGAAAAGTCATGGAATTCTCCCATTTCAGGATGAGCACACGCACACACGTAGCCGTTGCACTGCTGTAAGAACTGGCAGATTCCACCTGGGCTCCGGCAGGTACAATCATTTTCAGAGTCCCACACTTTTCCGCATGAGAAAGGCTTTGCAGGCTGATTTATTTCCGCCTCAGTGCTGGCCTTTCCAGGATCTGTCGGTGAAGAGCCCATTGAGGTCATGTAATGCACTGACCTTGCTGATTTCACTGGAAGGCACTTAGGGTTTGGCCCACCACAGAAGGCACGGCATGTGCTTGTGCAGAATGTGCTGCGGAAATAAGCCGCTGTTGCTCCTACACATGTGGCTGGGGGTGTTGTGGGGCAGCCAGCACGACCAGGGTTTCTGCACATGCAGCCGGGTATGGATCAGCATGTGCAGTAATGCACTGAAAATTCTGCCTGAGGTGAGAATGTTGAGGGCTCTCCTTTGTGGTGGCCTCCCAAGATTGGTTGAACAGATTTTTACCCTCCATTCTCATCATTCCCCCTTTCCCCCCATCTTCCTGCCCTTCTTCATACTTTGGTTTCCATTCCCATGCCTTGCACTATAACGTACTCCATCATCTCCCAGCAGAAGAAATAATGGAAAGGAAGGTCTCTCTCTCTCTCTCTCTCTCTCTCTCTCCCTCTCTCTCTCTCTCTCTCTCTCTCTCTCT
>SZWC01006497.1:101153-112877 GCA_023375785.1 Penium margaritaceum
CAGCACGTGACAGCTTGGGACATGCTCAGATGCTTGATGGCCAGCACATGCGGGGCCACCAATGCCCGCATGTACTGGCCATCGAGCCGCGGCCATTTGTTACCGACTCTTCTCGGTCAACAGTTTTGACCGCTTGTGGGTTTTGACTCAACTCCCACAAGCGGCACCGCTGTTCTACGACGCGCAGCCAGCGTGAGGAAAAGCCAGCAAACGAGCCTTTGAATAGGCGGCGACGGGTGAATGTCAAATTAGCGCAAATCTGGCACGTCGCTGGAAGTTCAAGGCGCTTAAGCAGAGGCCATGAGGACTGCAGCAGAAGCCAGGCCAGCATAAGGCATACAAAAAAGGACAAGATCCAAATTTCAAAGGTGTGTCTTGCGGCAAAGTTTGACGTGTTCATCACGGTCAGCCTGAACGAGATCAGCTCTCCAATGCCAACTCATGGCTGAAGTGGCTGGACTGCCTCAGCGCACTTGGCACGTGGGAGTGCCAGCGGGCGAAGGTGATCGTTTTTTGGGTTACATATTAACCCTTCCCAATCGTTTAGTGGCCATAAGATGTTTCAACAAAGCTGGGGTTCCGAAATAGACTAATTAGTCTTTTGTCGATTTGTTCTGGCGCGAAATTGAAGCCGACAAGGCTAGCGAGCTTCTGCAGTAGTGGCCGTCAGCCTCTCAAGGCGTCTGTCAAGTGTGCAACTGGCTTGCGAGTTCCGCGGCGATTTCCTCTCCAATTTGGCAAAGAATGATTAGTCTATCGGACTCGCGACTCAAGGAATCAACTAATACTGTTAAACCAATCTAGTAAACTCGATGACTAGCAAAAATCTACGACTAATTAGTTCATTATTTAAGTGGTTTTACAAATTTTCATTCACCAAAAATGGGCGAACACAAGTGCTTCATTGTCGCTCATGTGTTTGAAGTTCATACCTTCGAACTTGACATGCGCCGGCTGCCGGGCGGCTCGTCCGTCCAACGAGTCACAGGGCAGAGTCCTTCGCCCGTGCCACGAACCTTGCATACACGTGTCACACATGCGAGGCACATGTTCAGTTCACTTACCAGGGGTTGCAATGCCAACGACTACTTAGTCTGACATTATTGACTAATTAGTTGTGAAGGGCGCAAAATCCACCTACACTAGTTAGTCTCACTTATTAGTGTAAGCAGCAACCGCACGCAATAGAATAATTAGTCTAAGCACACTTCCAGTACGTTTTGGACTATGAACTAAGTTGGTCGATTTCAGAACCCCCTTAAAGTCGTGATTGGTTGATCGGCCATTTTTCTTACGATTCCACCAATGAGGAAGCGAAGATTCTCACGGATCACGGAATCTGCCAAGCGATGCCAATCAAGAAGGCACGGACATCATGGTTAGGTCCAATCCCTACTATTTGTATTCTTCCCAGACTAGCAAAAGAGCAAATCCCGGCTACAAATAGGAAGGACATACATATGTGATTTTGGTCAATCCATGCTAAATATATCCTGTAAAATTTTAAACATGGGAAATACTTGCACTTGTCTTGTACAGCATGAAAACTTTGAATATAAAGCACAAACGTTTTGCATGAAAAACCTTTATGATTGGCCAACATTTCTAGGGAATGCCACTATGAACCTGCATAATTGACCAAAGTTTTAATTCCTTGTGGTCCAAAATAAAAATAGTTCATCACGCTATCCCACAAGATAAAAATGTAAATTATTTTTCTTGATTACTATCTAACCCTATGCTTGCTTTGCGTGCAACACCCGACTCACCTTTGTCCTTTTTCAAGAGCTAGCGCGCCCCCAAACTTGGCTCAAAGCGCTACGCCATCGACGTGTTAAGTTATTGTATCCCAAATCATACCCCAAAAATTCCCTTCAATCTTCAAAGAGGTTTTTTTCAACAAAAACCCCTTGTATCATTTCAGGGGTTGCACATTTTGTTCAGGTTCAGGCATCTCCCAGGACCCATAGGAGCGAGGCCTACAAGGCTCCCATTCAAATAAGGAGAAGTTTGTCTCCTCAGCGTTTTCATGCGTGCAAAATAAGTTTTGAGGGAAGTAAAAAATGAATAGATATCCGGAAAAAATATTGTGAATCAAGCGTAGATGGGCAAGTTTCTCAACTCGGTCATGGCGTCACACAAAAGTGTCCCTTTTTCTTCTTTTTGTGCCATCGTTGCGTTAAAAGACGCATATGGGAAATGCCTCAGCCGGATCAGAAAACTAAGGCTTCTGCTATTCACACTTCCGTATTTCCATCAGTAGCCAATAACTCTTCCCCACACCTGGCCCAGCACTATACGCCCTCAACAAGGTAATCTTTGTATTTAGCAAAATAGACGGGATATCTATATGCTTGACGGAGTGAGGCTACCATATCTACAAGCCAGTATGTCTTCCATACCATACACTTGAAAAAAAGAGTGAGGTATCCACCTATCTCATAATGCACAATCAGCAACAGGCTTCTTTAAAATAGCATGGCGAGGAGGGTCATGTGATTGCCACTCAATCTTTTCCCTCCCTCCCTTGTAAAATTGCGATCAAGAGATGACCCTCTATGAAGTCTCTTTTTCNNNGTGAGGCTACCATATCTACAAGCCAGTATGTCTTCCATACCATACACTTGAAAAAAAGAGTGAGGTATCCACCTATCTCATAATGCACAATCAGCAACAGGCTTCTTTAAAATAGCATGGCGAGGAGGGTCATGTGATTGCCACTCAATCTTTTCCCTCCCTCCCTTGTAAAATTGCGATCAAGAGATGACCCTCTATGAAGTCTCTTTTTCTGATGCATAAAACCTTTATTTCTCTTTAGGGTTTCCCATGATTTGTGCATGCTTGCACCCGTGAAAAACATAATACTGTACATCATAATAGGGGATTTGGCCCTTTAATTTCTCAAAAGGGTTATTCCTTGATCGTAATTGACCAAGAATTCTCATTTATCATTATCAAATTTCTTGTGGCACGCAACCCTCCTGGGGTTTCAAGCAAACTACTTTCAAACCCAACCCCAAGAAAAAGCTTTTATTGTTAATGTGAGCACTTGCTCAGCCACCTGATAGCATGGGCGAATACCTTTCAACACATAGGGTGTCTCCCACCCCAACTTCAAATTCCACACAAACTTTGACATTAAACAGTCACACACCTCATAGAAGGGGTTTATGATTAACTGAGTAGAAAGAGAAGAACTCCAACGCTACACTTTCTGCAGCACCAACATGGTGTTTGGGTGGTTTTTTATCTGTCATTGCATGTTTATGGACCTGTGCGTATATCATCTTGAAATTGTGAAACTACTGGATATGGTGTTTTTAGAGAGTCGTCTCTATTTTCTTATCTCTAAGAAAATTATGTGGGTGTAAAGTTTCTCCACGTTTTTTATTTTACCTCTTGGTCATTTGATGACATGGTCTGAGCGAAGAAGCTGAATTTTCTATGAGAAATTCATCACAAAAGAATTATTTGAAAACACATAACAAACAACACCAGAATGACAAAGCTCATGTCTTCATTCTTATTCATGGATTCACTTTCAGTTTTCAATTATAAAACCCAGTACAAGTAAACCAAGCATAAAAGCGAATAAATTAGAATATTGGCAAATTTTGTGGTCTTTCTTTAAGAGAATAATACCGTTCTTGTATTTCTGAACAATTTCTTCCTCTCGTAGGCATTTCAAAGAATCAGTCTATAGTGGTTTGTTCTTTAAGTGCTAACCTGTTGTTTTCTAATATTTTCCATTCAAAAAATGGGCTACGCACATACCACCTTCCAAGGCCATTTCGGTATTTGAGCTCATAAAGTGGGCCAAATTATAAGAATTGTTTGGATAGTTGGCCAAATCTCTTCATCTCTTGTGACAACAAATCGTAGTATGTTTGAAGAGGAAAGATTCATCTAGATATGTAAAGGAGAAATAAGATTAGGCCTAGTACATAATGGATTGAGGTAACTCAGCCCTTCATGTAACACAACCTATGTTACGGTTAATTGCTATGGGAGCCATCGGTCGAGGCGGTGATTACGTGATCATGCTGATGTCACATGCATGTTTTGATGTTTCGTATTTTACGTTATCAACGGTGTGAAATAAACCCAATAACCGAGTCATTTGGTTCATGAACCAGAACGATGCGGCCGTGGAAAGATGGGAGGCGTACCTCTAGAAAACAGGAGACGTACCGGTAGGACCCCGAGCACAGAGGAGAGACTTTCTCACCCACTACAGCCAAAGCTCCCCTACATATATGCTTAGCCAATCAGGCAAGGTTCATTGGGGTCATTGGGCGCTTTGGGATGGCGGCAAGAGCTGCATTTTCAAGTAAGGGCGCTTCGGGTGGCCATGAACCCCGCTGTTGATGCTGCTAGTGGCAGTCACATGTGAAGCACTCAAACGACCATAAATTACTTATTTCTTCACGGATTGGGGAATTCTTTGGTTCATTGGAAATATCACAATGTGTACTACATGATGCATGCGTTATTTGCATGATTGAACCTCAGCAGAGGGCTTTGAAGTGCCGAGGGGCTCTCGACTGGCTTAAGGGTCAGGTACATAAGAAGGCCTAAGGGTTGTTCTAGGCATGCCAATCTTACTCAGAGACTCTGTACATTACCTGGTACTAATCTCTCAAATCTAAAAGATTCATTCCTTTTCTATCTCTTCTTTTGTTCCAATCATGGCCTCGCACACGTCCATTTGATCGTACAAGTCTTCCGTAGTGTACCTTAGTGCAAACTTCGACTGGTAAATTCCACGATGGGAACCTCAGTCACTAGAAGTGGCATTTCTTCTAGGAGAAAGTCGTGCGGCATCTCAAGGGTTGGTTGGACACACACAGGGATCAAGGGTTGGAAGGTTTATCACATACGCTCAGTGTGACTATCAGAACAGGCACCCCTCAATTCACATAGCGTTATGAGTGCAAGGATGGCCAGGTTCACTTTGCATGGGTGCATCCACCACAAGCAAGAGAGCAGTAGATTGTAGCAGTTGAAGTTGCGGAGGGGTAGCCAGTGGAAGGTGTGGGAGCTCCGGAGTTGCCTCTCGGTGTTGGGGTGGTGCTCAACGAGTTCGGGGATGTTTTTTCGAAAGAGGTGCCAAAGGGACTGTTGCCGCGGCGCGACATTGACCAAAAGATCAAGGTGGTACCACGGATGTCACCAACGTTCTATTCTTACAACTACATGAGCGACGCGGAGCTTGCAGAGCTAAAGAAGCAGTTGGGGGAGTTTGTGGACTAGGGCTTCATTTGGCTGTCGGTGTCTCCATACGCGGTGCCAGTATTGTTCATTAAGAAGAAGTCAGGAGAGCTATAGATGTACGTGGACTACCGGGTGCTCGACAATATCATGGTGAAAAACTGCTACCCGTTGCCACAAGTCGAATAATTGTTCAACCAGCTTCGAGATGCACATATCTTTAGCAAACTAGACCTGTGTTCGGGGTATCATCAAATCCGCATTGCAGAGGAGGATGTAGAAAAACCATGTTTTTGATGCATTACGAACACTTTTACTATCTTGTGATGCCTTTTGGGCTAACGAATGCTCCTGTTACATTCATGGCATTGTTGAATTGGGTGTTTTATCCCTACTTGGACCAATTTGTTGTCGTATTCCTCAACAACATCATTGTCTATTTGTCGATGATGGAGGAGAACCAAGAGCACGTGCGGACGGAGATAGAAGTGTTGAGAAATGAGTGGTTGTTTGCCAAGCTCAGTGAGTGTGAATTTGGCAAGCAGTAGGTGGAGTTCCTCGGGCACATTGTCAGTGGTAGGGGGATCCACATGGACCCAAAAAATGTGAAAGCAGTGAAGGAGTGGCCAGAGCCGGTGTGCGTGCATAACATCCAGGTTTTTCTGGGTTTACAAACTACTACTGGAGGTTTATCTGGGAGCATGCAGCGATGGAAGAAACCTTGATAGACCTGCTCAATAAAGGGCACCAATGAGAGTGGGGTGTGGAAGAGGGACAAGCCTTCAGTTCAATGAAGGTTTCCATGTGTGGGGCATTGGTGTTGGTGTACTTGGACATGAGTAAGGAGTATGTGTTCGCGTAGGACACAAACAACTATGCGATCATAGGGGTGCTGATGCAGGACCAAGGGAAGGGATTGGTTGGAAAAGGTGCTACTGATCTCGCAAAACTTGTAGCTGGTAGGGGTGGACAGCGACACGTTCATGTCTCTGTGGGTGGATCCTTTATTGGTCATTGAGAAACGATCCGTGGTGAGCTACGAGTTGGAGCTCCCGGATCACTATGGGATCCATCCCGTACTCCACTTTTCTCTTCTCAAAGCCTACCACAAGCCGGATGTACACTTCGCGGTATGGGGCCAGGCCCCTCTACCACCGGTCTTGGTGGAGGGTGAGGAGGAGTACGTGGTGGAGACGATTCTCGGGCACCGTCAGTGCGACAACACGTGGAAACAATTGGTGAAATGGCTTGGTTATGGACCTGAGCACAACTGCTAGATATGTGAACCTGACTTCCATAGGGGAGGTGCTATTTACACAGTACTTCGAGCATATCAGGAGCACACCAGGATGGTGTGTCCTTGAAGGGGGGTGATGTTAGGGGAGCCACCGGTAGAGGCAGTTGTTACATCATCATGCTCATTTGAGATGTATGTTTTAATGCTCCCATTGTGTTCTACGTAAAGAACCACATGATATCGACCCAAGAACTGGATCATTCAGTGGAGGGATGGGAAAGATACGGTCGTGCAAGAGTGGGAGGTGCACCTCTAAAAAACAAGACACGTACTGGTTCGACCCCGAGCACGACGGAGCAAAGGTCTTGCCCACAACACCTAAAGCGCCCCTAGATAGATGCTTAGACGATGAGGCAAGGTTCATTGGGGTCCATGGGCATTTCTAGATGGCGGCTAGAGCTGCATTTACAAGCAAGGGTGCTTCAGGCGGCCGTAGCCCCCGCTGGCGGTTCTTCCTGTGGCAGTCACCTATGGAGCACTAAAACGGCCATAACTTAGCTATTTTTCATGGATTGGGATGTCCTTTGGTGTGTTGGGAAGCTCGTAACATGTACTTGATGATGTTTGTGTAGTTTGTGTAATTGCAGCTCAGCACAGGGCTTCAGAGTGCTGAGGGGCTCTTGGTTGGCTTATAAGGGCAGATATATAAAGAGGCCTAGGGGTTGTTCTAGGCATGCCAATCTTACCCACAGACTCTGTACATTGCCTTGAAATGATCTATCAAGTCTAAAAGATTCATTCCTTGCCTATTTCTCCTTTTCTTCTAAGCACTTCCTCGCACACATCCATTTGGTCCTACAGGTCTTCCGTAGTGCACCGGTACAAACGCCACTGGGAGAGTCCCACGCCAGGAACCTTGGTCACTTATAGCGGCCTTGCTCTTAGGAGAGGGTCGTGCGGTATCTCAAAGGTTGGATGGACACACCAAGAGGTTGAGGGTCAGGAGGTTTATCCCAAGGGCTCAGCGTGTGATTGTCATGCCGGAAGACCCCTTGGTTCACATTAATCACCCCAATGTTATGCACTCCATAACTTATGTATACTACTCCACTATTATCTTCACTTCCTAGAAGCTTACTAATGTGCAAGGAATTGTTACATCAATTGTTTCTTAGCAAAAAATCACATTTAATGTTTTTAAGAAAATTATAATTATTTCCGTTAAGATCGAATACTTATCATCCATTTATTTAGAAATGTATTCAATATTTTTTTAGATAATTTGTTTGTGTCTCCCCAAGTTTATTGGGTACATATATCATACATAGAATGTGATTGAATCCTGAATCAAACTATAGTTTATTATTTGTTCGAAGAGTATGAGTTTGTTCTATACTTAAAGTTTGTGAGGGTCGTGAACGCCTTTTGCTCAAGGCCAATTTTTGTCCCTCCCCCTCCAAAATACATTGAGTGTGTTGGGAGAGTGTATCAGGAGGTGTATCATATGTACGCTAAATATCGTACAAAATTATATCCACACACTTCTGTACTAATGTGACCCCCCTCTTGAGACGCTTCCTTAGACAACCCTCCTATCAAATTTCACTTCGGGAGGAGGGGGGATGGAGGAGACTAGTCCCACCCCCCTCAAAAGTGAAAATTCTATCTGGTGAGTGTATTGGTGGGTTTATTGGATAGAAAAGCAAAAATATACATTATTCTATTTTTTCTCAATGATACAACAATAGATCTGGAGTATTGATTGTGACATTGACAATGTATGGTCATTGGCACGGTGCAATCTAAGAAACGACACCCCAACTGGATTTCCCCTCCCTCCCATGACACCTATAGTATGTTAAGGTAGTGTATCGAAGAGAATCTCCCGCATACCCTGAAAAACGTGCACAAGTTTATTTGCACACTTGTGTACAAATACGACCCATCTCAATATGTAGTTCAGAATACAATTTCCAATACACTTTGAATTTTGGGGGGGAGGAGACTAGCCCCACCAACCCCTTGATAAAATTGGAAATTGTATTGGAAAAGTGAACCTTGGAGTGTATTAGATAGACAACTAAAACAATGCACAAGTTTAATCTTGTCTGAATAATGTGACAATACATCTGGAGCGTCGATTATGACATCACTTATTCATCACTATCGACATGGTGTGATCTAAGAATTGGTACCCCGACTGGATCCCTCCCCCCTCCTCACAACACCTACAGTGTATTGGGAGAGTGTACTGGGGGGTGTATCTTGCATACCCTGAAAAACGTACACAAGTGCATTTGTACACATGTACAAATGCAACCCCTCTCTAGATATACTTCCTAATACACCACCCCGATACACTTCAACTTTGGAGGGGGGTGGGAGACTAGTTCCACCACCCCCCCCCTCAAAATTGGTAAGTGTATAAGGTGACTATACCTGTGAGTTTAAGAGTTTGACATCCAAAACAAAAACGCGTGTGTTTTTTCTCAATGAAACGAATTCATATCTAGATTGGCTTTCATGAAATTGCCCATATATCACTGTCGACACGATGTAATACAAAAAACGACTCCCCGACTGGATCTCTCCTCACCCTCCCCCTGCCCAAGACACCTATAGTGTATTGGGGGAGTGTTTCAAGGGGTGTATCTTTCATATCATAAAAAACATACACAAGTGTCTTTGTACACTTCTTCTCTAATGGGACCCCCCTCCAGATACACTTCCCAATACACCCCCCAATACACTGACTTTGGCGAGAGGGGGATGAGTCCCATCATCCCCCCTCAAAAGTTAAAAGTGTATTAGGTGAGTGCATATGTGAGCGTATTGGATGGATAACCAAAAGAATACACAAGTGTATTGTCCCTTGATGTGGAAAAATTAGATCTGGAGCATTGATCTTGACATCTTAACATTTCTTAAAGAGGAAAAAAGTAAAAACATGCATGTGTCCATGAATCGCTGTCGACACACTACCAGCTAAGAAATGGCACCCCAAGAGGACTCCCTCCCCCGTCCTAGACACCACTAGAGTATTGGGAGAGTGTATTGGAGGGTTTCTCTAGCATACGTAAATAATTGTATTTGTACACTTGTGTACTTATCCTTCCCCCCTCTAGATACACTTCCGAAGACATCCCCATATACACTTTGACTTTGGGTGGAGGTTTGGGTGGGGGGGATTCCCGCTTGACCATATTTCTCTCAAACATCGGGCCACCATTATTTTTGCATAATGTCCGTGCGACACATCTGCATAATGAGATTCAATCATGCCCTTGTATACATATTACAAAAATAACAAGAAATTTTTTAAGGTACAAAGGTGGGCTCAAATTTATAAAAACAAATACTGAAGTTATTTGGAACATATATTCTTGATATTAAATTTTTTTCCTTAAGGATAACGGATCCTCAAGAAAGTTCCTTGAAATTTTTGTAGTCCTGTATAAAGAATTAAGAGTGTCCATGAATGTGGTAAGTGATTTATAGGAAACATTGTCAATTGTCCAAGGTTTTTTTCTTCGAATGATCCTCACCATATGTTTCATTCTTGTACACTAAACATCAAGTGTTTGGATTTGGGTTGATTGAGTATAAACAAAGAACCAAAGTATTTGGCAAATTTTGGAAATTGATTCTATAACCACCAGGCCTAGGAGAAGCCCAAACTTTGATAAAGCCACAACCCCTAACTTAAGTGAGGGGTTTCTTGCAAACTGTTTCTACTACACATTTTTAGGCAAAAACCAGGGTCTTAATAAAAACAATGCTAGAATTCAATGGGTGCTTGCAACCGTTACCCTGTCCTTGTTGAGAAGGACATGGTAACGGGGATCGAGGCAAGTGATGAGATGCTGAATTGTTGAGATGAAGAAGTAAAATGAGAAGGCCGGACGACAATTGCTAAAGAGTTGTCCGTCCGGCCAAGACAACATGGAAATCTGCACCCAAGAAATCTCCCAACCGTCTCATTAGTCACTGGATTGCGCAGCAATCCAGCGAACCACACTTGGATAATGTCCACAAGTGACCCAGGTCACACTCATGATCAACCTAGGCTTTCTAGGAGTTTATCTACTTTAACATGACAGCATAAGCGACAGAGGACACCATGGCTCCCATGCAAGGACCGAGCACACCAACTCTCCACGCATGGTTCCTATCGACTAAAACATGGGTGCCATTACCACAGCTCCCGCGCACGGACGGATCTTGCTGGCTTGCTCGTCTAATGGATCAGCTGTAGAATGGTCAACACGATTCCACAAGCGACAGAGGATACCATGGCTCCTGTGCAAAGGCCTGGCACACCAAATCTCTAAACATGGGTCCCATTCACTAAAACGTGGGTGTGATTGCCACAACTCCCGTACATAGACGGGTCTTGTTGTGTTGCTGGTCTGCTGAAGTGAGTTCTTGAATGGTCAGCACGATGCCACAAGCGAGCGGAGAGATGGAAGGAGGTCGCATAGGAGGAAACAACTCTGCGTCCAGACCAAGATGAAGCAGGCTACTAGTGGGTGGCCGAGGATGCAAGCAAACCTAAGAAAGAAGAACAAACTAGGCTCCCACAAGATGGTGGGTCTTGCCGTTAGGATGCAAGAGACTATGCTAGGAGGGGAAAGAAAAAGACAAAGGGCAAGACTTGACTCCCACACAATGGTGGGTCTGGCCACTATGAAGAGGTACATGGAACACACGTGAGGACGGTACGGAAGAGGCATGAAGATAGATGACAGAGGGACGTCACAGATGGAGAGCAACATTAGAACGCAACCAATCAGAGGTATCGGCTACAAAAACATGAAGAGCCTCAAGGGAGAGAGTGGAGATGGAAGACTCTGTGAGTCCATAGGTGGTTGTGAGAGGAGGAAATTGTCGAACGAGGGTGAATAGCCGATGATGAAGGTCAGTGAGTACAGGTGGCAGTTTTGGTGGAGACGCAAGGGTGGCCGATGGGGAGGGGAATGAAGCAATGGCGAATGTGGGAGGAGGAAGGGACTGACCACGAAGGAGTTGGTACCGTTTCCGAGCACGGGTAGAAGTCGGGAGTGAAGAGGAGGAGGAGAGAGGGGAGATGGAAGGGAGGGGAGTGGGTGGAGAAGAAGGAGGATATGACATGCCTTGAGGAGAAGATGGAGGAGAGAACCAAGGAGAGGAGGGTGGGGTGATGAGGGGTGAGGGAACGGGGCAAGCGGTGGGACCAGGAGAAGAGAGAGCAAGGGGGGAAGTGGGGACAAAAGTGGGGGAGAGCAAAGGAGATGGAG
>SZWC01006497.1:124186-136356 GCA_023375785.1 Penium margaritaceum
TGCTCAGCTTCGCTCCCACTTCCAGTGGTGTCGCTGCTTTACGCGCTCTTCTCATGTTGAACCGCTTGACGATGTCGCTCACGTACGTGCTTTGCGTCAACTCCAAAGTCTGCTGTTGCCGGTTGCGCTTGACCTGAAGGCCAAGGTAGTAACTGAGCTCTCCCATGTCTTTCATGTCAAATATGGCAGCAAGGGACTGCTTCACATCGTCCAAAAGAGACTTGGAGTCAGATGCAATGAGCAAATCATCAACATAGAGCAAGATGATGACCTGGCTTGCCTCTTGAGTGCGCCCATAGACTGCATGATCAGCTTCACTATGCACAAAGCCAAGGCCAGCCAGCTGCTCATCCATGTTGTGGTACCATGCTCGTGGTGCTTGCTTCAGGCCATAGAGGGCCTTCACAAGCTTGCACACCAAATCCGCCTTTCCCTCAACCACATACCCCTCCGGCTGCTCCATGTTCACATCCTCCTCGAGGTCACCATTCAGAAATGCACAAGTCACACCCATTTGGTGCACCTCCTAGTCCATAGCAGCAGCAAGAGCGAGGATCGCTCGGATGGATGGGAACTTTGCGACAGGTGCAAATGTCTCATTGTAATCCACACCCTCAGTCTGCGCATACCCCTTTGCAACCAACCGTGCTTTGTACGTGAGCACCTGACCATCCGCACCACGCTTGCGCCTAAAGATCCACCGGCATCCGATCACCCGGCTACCACGTGGAGCTTCCTCGAGGGTCCAGGTGCCGTTCTTCATGAGCGCATACTCCTCATCTGCTGCGGCACGCCAATCTGCCGCCTTGGTGCTACGCATGGCTTCAGCGAATGTTGCTGGGTCATCGGTGACTGTGAGGAAGAGAAGCTCGAGGTCAGACGACTCCGCTTGTGGTGGAACGGTGCACAGGTTCACCAGCTCCTCCAGCGGCCTCTGTTTGTTTGCGAGGTGCTCGGATCGCCTCCGTGGCTCCCCACTGTCCTTTGCACCTTTGTTGAGGCGTGCGGACCGTCGTGGCAGCTGCTGTGCGTTGCTTTGCTGCTCCTCCTCATCAGATTCTGTTGCTGCCTCCTTCTCCTTCTCAGCTCCCTCCACCTCCTTGTCGTTGCCGCTGTCACCGCCATCTTCCGCACCGTCATCTTCTACTACCGGTACTTCTCCCACTTGAGGTACAAGTGCAGGAGCAAGTGGAACAACAGTCATAGGGCTGTAAGTCCAGCCCTTCACTTCCTCTTGAAAGACGACGTCACGGCTGCGGATGATCTTGCGAGGAGGGAGGTTGTAGAGGCGGTATCCCATGGTGTCGTAGCCGAGGAAGGCGGCCTTCACCGACTTTGCGTCCAGCTTGTTACGGCTGCCGGCAGGCACGTGCATGAATGCACCACACCCGAAGACTTTCAGGTGCGACACTATTGGCTTGCGTCCCGTCCACGCCTCCTCTGGTGTCATCAGCGGCACGGCGAGCGTGGGACTCCGGTTTTTCAGGTACACGGCAGTGTTGACCGCTTCCGCCCTGAAGGTTGGCAGGAGCTCCGCATCTTGGAGCATGCTGCGAACACGCTCCATAAGTGTGTGGTTTGCGCGTTCAGCCACGCCGTTCAGCTGCGGTGTTCCTGTTGGGGTGACCTCGTGCTTGATCACGCGATGCTTGAGGAAGGTGCGGAAGTCGTTGGAGAAGTACTCTCCTCCACCATCAGTGCGAACCACCTTCAACCGCTTGCCACTCTCATTTTCTGCAGCAGCAATCCACACCTTGAAAGCATCAAAGCACTCATCCTTCCCAGCCAGGAACGACACCCACGTCTTCCTCGACTTGTCATCAATGAACGTGACAAAGTACAACTTGCCGGACAAGGATTGTGATGGCATGGGACCGCAAAAATCAGAGTGAACGAGTGAGAGAAGCTTTGCCGCGCCCTTCCCTTCCCTCGTGAAAGGAGAGCAGGCTTGCTTCCCTTCAATGCAGCTCTCACAAGCCGATGCACCTGGCTGCTTCACCCCCTTGAAATCCAGGCCGCGGACCATCTGCTGCATGGACAAGATGGCGCCAAAGACGAGGTGACCAAGCCGGCGGTGCCACAGGCCGATGTCGTGTTTTCCCTCTCTCGCCGCCAATGCTGAATCGGCTTCCTTCATCGACGCCACATAGAGACGGTAGAGACCGTCCTCCTTGTCCGCTTTTGCAAGAACACGGCCTGCACAGGTAGAGATGGTGCACCCACCATTCTCAAAGCGAACCTGCATGCCTTCGGAGATGAGAGATGAGATAGAGAGGAGGTTAGCTGCCAGCCCCGGAACATGGAGCACCCCCTTCACATGACGTTCCACGTGCTTGCCCTCAACGGAAGCACAAAACACGATCTCACCCTCCCCAACCGCCATTTGTACATGATTGTCCCCCAGGTACACCCAACGAGGCTCGATTACGGTGTAGACGACGAACCACTCGCGGCGACAAGTCATGTGCCGCGTGGCTCCTGAGTCGATGATCCAAAACAAGGCGGTGGTGTCGGAGACGTGCAGGACCCGGATGGTGGTCACAAATCCACTCTCTCAATCTGTGACGTTCACAGAAGCATCGGACAGTTGTCCAACTCCCACTCCAGCCGCAAGGTCCGCCTTCTTCTTCCGGCATTCGCACACCCAATGGCCCGGCTTCTTGTAGTAGTGGCAGTTACCCTTCTTCTTTCCTCCTCCGCTGTTGCTCCTGGTTGATGTAGCACCGCCCCCATGACCAAAGTTGGAGATGAGAGCGACGTCCAGTCCGCTTCCACCCTCTTCTCCCTTGCGCCGCTCCTCCTGAAACAGTAAGCTCTCCTCAAAATCGTTGAGCAAAAGCTTGCCGTTGCACTGGTCTAGGGCAACAATGAGAGGAGTGTAGCTGGTAGGAAGGCCAGAGAGGATGGTTAGCATGAGCACACGCTCCTTGACAGGGTCCTCAATCGCAGCAAGCTGGTCAGAGAGAGACTTCACCATGTTGATGTAGTCAATCATGGATCCGGACTCATCCATCTTCACAGTGTGAAAGCGACGACGCAGCTGCATATTCATGAGGATTGACTTGGAAGCATAAGTGGACTCAAGATTTTTCCAAACCTCCTTTGGTGTGAGGATGCCACGGACGAGGAGTTGCTATTGTTCGACGAGGTGGAAGTAGATGGTTGCAAGGGCGCGGTCACGCTTCTCGCCATAGGTACGGGCCTGGACAGGGGATAGGGAGCTTTCTTTTGGTTCCTTCTCCTTCTCATCCACCTAGTTCCAAATACCCTTCTCCATCAGAACCATCTTCATGTTGTCGCTCCAGTTGAAGAAGTTCTTGCCTTCGAACTTGGCGATGTTAACGCCGGCCACAACAGAAGCAGATGTCGCCATGGTAGTGCAATGTTCAGCCCACAAACGGCTCTCTCACACAACAGGGTGCAAAGAATGCCTCAAGGATGAGACAAAGCCTTGTTCTAGCTCTGATACCACTGATGTAAACTGGGGCAACCCTCAAGGAGGTGATCAGGCTCACTATGAGCCGCCTAGGCGAGACCAACTGTTTGTGAGAGGGGGTTGCAAGTTGCACAGACAGAAATTACGGAAGCAAATGTAGGTTTGCTGAGAACGCGAATGTCTGAATCGACTTTTGAGTGAGAAGGTACATCATAACAGATTTCTAACAAGCCCTTATATGCCTCATTTGGCTTAGCGAGCACTGAGATCCACTCTGTCAAAGCTCACCCTCTAGCACACTCCTAGCCTAGCGGGATGAGCGGCCGTCACCTTGTCACACAAGAGAATTATGTCTCGCACGGCCTGCACGGCTAATAATAGGGGACTGGTCCTTCCTTGAAGTCTCTTGGATGTCTTCCAGCCATCTTTTCTCCTTGAAGGCCGCTCTCAGCAGTCCTGGCCAATAATCCTGCCGCCTTTTGAGCTCAAAGTGCTTAGGTCGTCACTTGAACCCGACCCATGATCTCCAAACTTTGGAAATCCATATCTCACTCGTACGGACTCCAAATCGAGTTCCGTAAAGTGCGTTAAAACCTGTGAAACATCCCTTATGCAACTGTGATGCCAGATGATTTTTATCGAGCAACCTATTTTTGTCACTTTCTGGCACTCATATCCATCACTTTCAACCATATGGCACTTTGTTGTTACGGAAACAAATCCAGAGATATGTTCTTTGTCACAAAACAAACGTACTCACTTAGTTTTCATGAACTTAAAGTGACGTTTTTCCCATCATCAACAATTATGAAAGCATTGTTTTCGTTTTGGCCAAAAAACAAATTATAATTTTTTACTTTCATGAAAGTAAAGTATGTTAAGCTCTTAAAATAGTATCTCACTCAAAATTTTGCTTAAATGTTTCTCCAGTCATTTTGGTACTCATTACAAAAACACTAATTTACGTTCTCATTTATCTTCAAGTGTTTGAAGTCACGGAACAATTTTTCCTTTGACTTCACATGACGAGGCTTCTTTTCATGGTTTCCTTAGAAAACTCACCTTTGACGTGTTTATGTGCCACGGCATCACCTCTATGAATTACATCATGTATTTTTTTATTTTAAACACTTGGGTTGAAGCTGGGGTTTTGAGCTCAAATCAAGTATTTATTCATGGAAGAAAATTGAGATTCCCCTTGAATCATTCAATATCCTTGTTTTTCACATGTAAGTACGTTTCCCAAAAACAAAAAAAACAAGTTGGCACTCTTTCAACAATGGCAAAATGTATTCTCACATGCAACACAAATATGCAATGAAATTCAAATGACAGTTCTTGTGCACGTGCAAGCTTGGAGAATTGGGGATTGTTGACCAATGCCTACATACTCACATAGGGTCGTTGGTAAGCTGGAAGTTTGGAATCTAATGCTAAAATGGGATAAAAGGTTTGAGGTAAAGAAAAGAAGAGGTTGCTACTAGGGTTTTGCCAGAGGTGGGAAGGTGCGTAAAAGAGATTGAGGATTAAAAACAAGTAGTGAAGAAGTGTTTTTTTTTTGTTTTTCACTGAGAAGGCTTTCACCACCTTTGGAATTGAGACAAAAACAATGTGATCTCACATAATGCAAACCATTAGTGCCAGAATCTTCTCCACAACTCCTATTCTTTTTTTATTGGTTGGAGGTTGGTAGAGAGCCATCCCTCCTCTTTTCACAACTTCTGAGAGGGAGATACAAGATTTTTATAAAACATTTGCTGAGGTGGTCAAGAAAAAACCTTTTGAGTTGTCTCATTTCCATCGAGGGGGATTGTTTCAAGGCAGTTGTCTAAATACTCAAGTGACAGGCTTTCATGAAAAATAACGTATGAAAAATGTTTTGAAATGTTCTCGCACATAACCAACCTGTTATGGTTGGTTATAGGTTCAGTAACACATGGGCCTTGAATTGATGACCTTTTTGTAAGTGTTTGCACAAGCCCCTAGACAGTAGAACATATTGGTGTAGAGGTGTGAAGGCACAAAGCCCTTATAGGTAGCACAAAGTAGTGAAAAATAGGTAACTTCAGGTCTCAAAAAACCATTGTAGATTACTTATCTCATTACAAGAGAAAGGGGCATTCTTATTTGTGATATTCTTACTTAAGTTCACATGGAACACTTTTTCTTCGCGTTCTGTGAAGACACTTCAACTTGTTGACCTCAAGCCACACTTCAGTTCTGACCACTACCAAACGTTAGATGTCACCAAACCTACTAGCAATGTGCTTCGTAAAGTTATTGTGGAAGAAGTGGCTAGTTTCTGCCATATCTTTGTTTTTATTGAGTAATGGGACTTGGCAAGTTAGCTCCAAACTGTTGTAGACTCGTGATCTTCCATGCACATGCAAAATCGCAAACACTTCTTTCTTTTCTTTTCTTTTCAAGACAGCATGCTAAGCTATGTTGTGACGTGCTAGGAATTGTATGACATGCTTGGCTATGGAGGCCACCAATGATTACATGCACCTAGAGCTGCAAGCCTTTTGGAATTAAGGAAATATTTGTGGGATAATCTACAAAATAAACAAAATTTCATAGCCATCATGAGGCAACCCCTCAACCATAAAGGCACAAAATTCAATTGATTTAAAAAAATTATATGTTAAACATGCCAAATCATCATAGACCCTAGTATGGCACATAATTATAGGGCCATGACATAGGGTTGCCATGCACATATTCCGTATTGTGACACGTATCATACATGCTTACACTTTCTCCTTATAACAACTAGATTGGAAATCCCGTAAGGGAATAAAATCACTAATGATAGCATGTTGAATTGAGCTAATTGTGGATGATGTTGCTTGGCTACTGTATGCGTCCTAGACGCCCTTGAGTGCATATGTATGCAAATCAGGTGGGAATTGTTCGATGACGGCAAAATCACCAAAGGGAAATAAGTTCCTCAATGTTTTAAAATAATGGGACCTCAACATGTTTCGTGAACTCTGTACCAGCCATCATACAATAATGGCTGTATGGGTGGTTGAAATGTTTTATGGGTTGTTTACCATAGGTCTATTTGCACCTTAAATCTAATCTCATGCGCGAGAAGCGAGGCTAATGTGGCTTGGGCCATTAGGAAGAATTGTGCAAGGGGGAGTGATGAACAATATGATATGCGTCCCACTTTTTTCACACCATTGTATTGTTCGAATGCTTTGTTCCTTCCATATTGATTCCACCATCTCCTTGATCCATGCACTAGCATGAGACACACTAGCATGAAACACATGAAGACATTTTATTTAGAGGCAATAAAATATCTTCTTGCAAAAACTTCTCATTCACTGATACCAAAGTTAAGTTCTATCTTAGGCTTCTCTACTCCCATGGTTCAAAGAGTGTTCAAGGACCCCGGCGTTCCATTTATGGGAAATCTTTAATCACTACACATGATTTTGTTTGAAAATACACACAAAACCTTCTCAATCCCTGTGGCCTGTTGTTTAACTTCTTACCTATGCCATTCACGTATGGCATAGGTCACTCATGACCTTAAGATGCTAACTCATACACACAAATACACACACACACACACACACACACACACACATACACAAATACACACACTCACACACACAAACACACACAAAAACGAAACACAAAAAAATACACACACAAGTATACACACACACGCACAAACACGCACACACATGTAAATACACATACACACACAACACACACTCACACACTCACATGCACATACACATACACACACATACACACACATACACACACATACACACACACACACACACACACACACACACACACAACGGCATAGCCACCCACACTATTTCTTTCACAAGGAAAAGTAAGCTCATGAAGAAAAAAGATAATCTGTATGGTTCAATCTGTGATGGCTACAGGGGAAATGAGAAATGAGTTCAGATTTACGTTAGTAGGAGTGAGCCTTAAGGGTCATACTCCTTCATATACATGCGTCATGTATAACCAATTGCCTCATCCATAAAACTGTGTATGAACAAGTGTATTGAGAAGTGAACAAACTAGTGAACATGGATGGTTCACCGATTCTACTTTATATCACAAAAAGCCCATTCTAGTTTTCATTCTATATAACAAATTTACGTCATGGCTTTCATGATATGCATTCATGTGGATGTTTTTTTAATTCGTTTTGCATGTAGGAATACAATGTTTTATACATTGATGGGCAAGTGCGTGAATTTGAGGTGATCCACCATAACTCACACGAGTGAGGTGCTCAGAGGGAACACGCAAAGAACATGAAAAAGGTCAAACATGCCCTACAACTAGCTCAAAAGAACAAATCAAACCACATAATTTGTGAGGCATTATAACAAAGACCAAATCCTATCACTGTTAACATTCCTCTTTTCACCCTCCCTTGCCAAAGTCTAAGCTATACAAGCCTTGTGTCTTTTGCATGAGAATAACGCTAAAGGTGCAGGTAAGACGTTGGTCCATAATTCTATACACAAACAAATATGTAGTTTGTACACAATGAATGGAGACATTCCGAATGCATAATGTATATTGTACATAGTGATGTGACATGGGTTTGTTTTGTGTAGGAATGATGTACTAGATTTTCATCAAACTTCAACATACTTTGTCTGTCACGCATTAAGGGCAAATGCGGAAGTTGAATGTGCACATCATGCAAGAAGATGTGTCACCATGTGGCTTCCATTGTAGCTTCACTAAGTACCAAATCCTTTGCTTCTGTTTATTTTATGGTGATGTAGGTTTCCTTGTTGCATCGCATTAAGATTGCTCCTCCTCTAATCCTAAAGACATCCCCTGTCCTTCCATGTGATGCTATCACATCTTCTACGTAATCACTTTTACTAAATGCAACCAATTGAATACCATCAAGTGTGTAGTGGTATCAAACAATGACTACTGATATATCTATATTAATGGTTTAATTGTTCCTTGATTACTCACTTGTAGTAGGTTCACATATCTCTCTCGTCGACGGCCTCCAAATCCATCGAAGTCATAGAGTCTATTGACTGGGTCTTTTTGATCCCACAACAATTGTGGTTAGGAGGTTGCCAGCTGTAGGATTTCTGGATCCGAGCATTGTAGTCAACGTTGTCGATCCTTCCTACTAATTTGATTATCCCTATTGAGCCATTTTGGATGCGAGAAATAGATATTTCTTGCCAGATATCTCACTTGATTATGTTTTTGTAATGAAATCATAGTTCATCGCGGGTGATTTCTGCTCTAGTGATGACCTCATTGAATCCCTACATGTACTCTACCACGTTAGAATACTGACAGAGATGTTGGAACTTTTACCATCTCACAAACGTTTCATTTATTTGTCTAAAACGTGCAAGCATTGTGCACGAGAATTCATTATAGGCAGTTGGTGGCATCAACGCGTCTTTCCACTATGGGTTCATCTGATATAAGGGTAGAACGCCTGTAGTCGGTGATATGAGATTGGCGCCGTTGGCCATTGATGATGTTCTGCTTGTCTCCTACTACCGTTGGATGGTCTTTAGATTAGACCACCAACTTCACACTGAGCCAGGCAAAAACGCGGCCACAAGGTCAATTGTCTTCTGATTGTTGTTGACCCAAAGAACGGTGTACACCTCTAAACTCGTCAGCCACATCCAAGTCATCAATCTTATAGAGTTTACAAGAACGTATAATTCTGGTGGAGCTCGAAACGTTTTGGGCTCGCTCAAGAGTTGGGAATTTCTATCGATGGGCATCTCTTGACGTGCGCTTACGTTGTGAAGAGCATTCATCGCAACGTTGAGCTGTTTGAATAGGTGGTTGTTGATCCACTCGAGTGTGGAGAACTAGTTCTCTAGTTCTTTGTTCATCCGTGTCTGACGTCTTGTGCCACCTATTGTCCCTTCTATCGTTGTTGAGGCCGTTGGTAAGAGCGGCTGGTTTATCACCGTTGGTTTTGTAGACTGATTGGTCTTTGAATTTGGAGGGGTTGATCCAGTTGGCGTATAGCCAACCACGCGAGCATTGGCTGTCGCTTTAGGGTTTGTGCGCATCGGCACATTCTGCTCCTACATTGCCGAAGTAATCGCCAAAGACCCGTTACTAATCGTTGGTTATGCTTGCTTGCCTCACATCATAGTCGTGAAGTCTGTGAAGTCTTGACTTGCGAGATACATTAACGGCTTGTGTGAGGTAGTCTTCAGGACGGGTAAACTAGTCGGATGCTTCTCTACCACCATTGCGCTCTGATACCAAGTGTTTTATGGATCAGAGCGTAGATGGTAAACATGATGGATTTGTAAGGCAATACTCACTTTGAAATCTAGGAAACGAGCAATTTATAACTAGCCATAAGTATACTTCAATGACAAGTGTCAAAATGATCGAACATATATATTCAAGTGTCAAAATACGAATGAGGCATAGTTGGGGTCATTGGGTCGATTGTCGGGCGACGCATGTAGAGTCGCGTCGTGAGTGGTCGAATTCGAGAAGGTCTGCCAAGAGTTTGGGTGCCTTCAAGAATCAAAGGTGAAGATGCGAGATGCATCTTTATAAATCTATATTTGTCTTGATGCGTTGAGAAATCAACGGAAAAGTCGTGATACTTTTGTTGTAGATTCGCGAGAGTGGTCGAAGTTGTAAGGTTCATGAAGATTCATTCATGTCAGGGGTACTTGGCTGGTTTGCCCTTGACCGTCGGAGTGAATATCATGGTCCTGCAACGTAATGGGCTATTTACGTAGTAACAGGAATGCCCACTTAGAAAGATAAAGGACTTGTGTACGTTCGGTACGTAACATTGATGACGACTTCGGTAGAAGCTCACTAGCCTTAATGGCTTCAATTTTACACTAGAAAAAATTGACACAACACTAATTATTCTATTTTAGAACCCAAGCTTTGTTGCATTATCTTTTGGCCACAAAACGATTGTGAAGGGTTACTGTATATAGGGGTGTGACCATATACCCATCGATTTTATGAATAAATCCTCCATATCCATTGACCGCTCTTTAATAACGCCATATCCACCGGTTTTATATTTTACACTGATACGTCCATAGGTGGAAGAAAAAAAACAACGTATCCAAAAAACATGCGAACACCATGTCATCGCTGCATGAAATACAGCGTCGAAGTGATGACGTCATCAGGCCCCTTGAACGATCACAAACCCAACTTTTGAGGTGTTTGTGATTGTTCGAGGGAGGGGTTTGTGTGGGGTTTGCGTAAGGGATATGAGACACCCCATGCACTGAAAGAGAAATTGCTCGGCCCCGCTACCGCGTGGCCTAGCAAATCCCTGCGCAAAAAACTAAAACCAACCCCAAATTTATTTCAGGTTTGGGCTCAAAAGTGTTTGTCGTGCAAACCTAAGGTGTTTTGTGTGACATTAAAAAAATTGAATTGGGCGTTTTGGCTCAATCACGATTGAGTGATAACCTTTTTTTCAATTTTTTTGTGCAAAACCCCTATTAAGATATAGGGTTTCATTTTTTGCGCGGACTCTGCCCGTGCAAAACATATAGAACCTTAGACCGTAATAGGGGGTTTGCGCGTCGAAAAAATCCATAAAAGGCTCATCGCTCGATTGTGATCTCGCGAGGGAGCAAGGTCGAGATCGAGCAACGGTCACATGATCCTCCTCGCGACGCATGTCGCTGATGGAACATGGCGAGCGAGGCCGGATACCTCGTTCTATTTTTTTAAATGCTGCATATGGAAGATATAATGTTGCGCTCGTGGATATTGCAGGATCCGCCCTTCGAGATCGTGGAGATCCTGGCTTTTTCGCCCTACTATGTAATCCAAAAAACGATCATCCACGCCCGCTGGCACTCCCATGCGCCAGGTGTGCCGAGGCAGTCCAGCCACTTCAGCCATGAGTCGGCATGGGAGAGCTGATCTCGTTCAGGCTGACCGTGATGAACAAGTCAAACTTTGCCGCAAGACTCTCTTTTGAAATTTAGATATTGTCCTTTTTATATGCCATATGCTGGCCTGGGTTCTGCGGCAGTCCTCATGGCCTCTGCTTAAGCGCCTTGACCTTCCAGCGACGTGCCAGATTTGCGCTAATTTGACATTCACCCGTCGCCGCCTAGACAAAGACTCGATTGCTGGCTTTCCCTCACGCTGGCTGCGCGTTGTAGAACAGCGGTGCCGCTTGTGGGAGTTGAGTAAAAACCCACAAGCAGTCAAAACTGTTGACCGAGAGAGTCGGTAACAAATGGCCGCGGCTCGATGGCCAGTACATGCGGGCCTTGGTGGCCCCGCATGTGCTGGCCATCACGCATCTGAGCATGTTCCAAGGAGTGACGTGCTGGGGCCTGACGGGACCCCCACCAAGCCCCAGAACGTAACAGCATGTCCAAGCATGCCGGCTCGTCGACATTTCTCCGACAAAGGCCCCATCATGAATTGGCAGCGATGTGGAGACCTCACCACTTGAACCCACTGCTGCGGCATTAGTTGACTCGGTTGAGGATTTCTTCTCCGCGACGCTGGCAGTAATCGGAGCGCGGGTCGACTCAACGGCTCGCCAACAGCGGCGCATGGCTGGGCAGCGCTGACAGCGCCCACTTGACATGCGATGGTAGGAACCAAAGTTGGTTCGTCTTCCGCCCCATTGCGCTGCCATTAAAGGCCATGCGCATCAACAACTCCACAATCGGCCTGGCCTGCCTCCAATCACTTCACCGATAGCATTTGCATTGGCTTA
>SZWC01006498.1:20693-39533 GCA_023375785.1 Penium margaritaceum
ACCAAATGTGGAAATCCAGTGAGTTTCACTGTGTCTGACTCAGTAATTTGTGTTCACGTGGCCATCCTCACGCCCAATTTTGCTTTGCCCGATGGTTTCTGCACGTCTGGAAATGGGACACAACGGCCTCAACACCGTTCTTTCAAGATGACATCGTCATTGCGTGTACTTTGCTGGTGCAGGGTGTTGGAGCTGGTGTCCGGCTGTCTGTTTTCTGCCAGCATCGCCGTTCTTGCAAAGGAAGTTGTTGAAAGCATTTCTTCGCGCATTTGGCGCAGATGACGGAGGGGAGGCGAAAGAAACAGGTTCGTTGTACAGCTAACGGAAGTATGGCATATCTCACAATGTGCTCTGTTCTGGATACTTGTTTGCCCCACATCATGGGGTTCTTGCCATTGTTCTGACATCTGCATGTGTTTTTTTCTAGAATGGATTTCAGCCAATTGTCTTGTGTGTGAGGCATCAGCACCACCCACTCTACTACTAGATGCGAGCTGCCTGACTCTTCGCGTTTCAACCCAATACCTTTTCCGCATGATAAACCAAGGCCAGGGCAGGATGAGAAAGCTCTTTGCATGTGACCACAGCTGCACATGTGCTCTTGCCCGGTCAAGTTGAAGGACGTGTGGGTAAGTATGGTTTTGGTGCTAGCCTGCTGCTATTCTCCTGTTCCGCATCCTTCTCTTTTCTATCTTCCATTGTCCTCTCCACATTCCTCTTCTTTTTTTCCCTCTTGCCTTCATCCCTGTCATCACCACGTCCTCTCTCTCCTTTTATCCTCCTTTTTTCTTCTCAAATATCTTTCTTTCAGTATTGCAGGTCTCAGCTCTCTAACAATTTTTACCCTTACACAAGTCTCCATGTCCTCCTCCTCCTCCTCCCCCTCTTCTTTTTGGTGTCCTGATTCCCACTCTCCCCTCCTCCTATTTCTTTTACCCTACTACTCCTACTCTTTCTACTCTTCCTCCTCACAAAGGAAGTTGAGAGGGTTTAAAGCAATCTACTCTCACTGAATGTTCTCCACATTGGACATCAGGTGATGGAGCAACTGGGATCCTGGAAGTGGATGATGCTTTTACTTCAACTTTGCGCAAAAGGCCGAGGAACAAAGCAAATCTAGAGGATGGAGGCAAGACCTGTCCAAATTTCTGATAAAAAGTGGACCACAGAAGCAGGAGAGAGGGACAGGGAAGAGAATCATCTAAACTGTTGACCCTGAAGTACCAGATCCAGAGGTTTGTTTTCATGAGAAGTAGAGAGGGTATGGCAAGGGACTTCCAAACATTGATATGCTGGTATTACTAGTCTCTTCATCCCATCTTTGGAGATGTTCACTGTCTTCTCGTAGATGATGTGCGTATGACATGGATAACCTCTAACAATGATTTTTCCTCACACAAGCAACCCCAACATTCTGTCGTAGGTGAGAGGTGAAGGCTCTAAGTGTGCGGCAGCAGTTCTCTGATAGCCTGTAAACATGAACATTCATACCATAGTGCTTTGCTCCTTGGTAGCAAGAATGCCACTTCCATTTGCCGTGGCATAGATTCTTTTAAAGATGGTAGAAGAAATTCAAATACAAAATACATTTGATTTCTGGGCTGGACCAGTCAAGGTGGAATGACATTGCCTCTGAAACAGCAGTGTTTTTTATGGTACATCTCAATCCATCATAACTGATGAAACTATGTTATAGATTCTATCCATACCCTAATAGCATCATGCAGTTGCATGGAAGATCAACGGCAGTGTTAACAGTAGTTCCGCTGGACCTTATGGTGCTCACTTTTGGTCTCTTGCAAGAACCTTCTCCCTGTGTTAAACGTTTCTAGTCCATGAGCATGACGTTGAACTCTTGAGTGCCTATTCGTATGCACATGTGATTGAAACATGCAAGCCATTGGTTGGGCAGTAACTGTATCTAAAAAACACCCATCTAACGTCACTGACCCAAAAGTACATAACTTATTTCCAGTACAAGAGTTTGAGCCTCAACGTACAAGCTTGAAGACAAAGTAAACCTCATGTTCTGTTTGCAACTCTAAACCTGGTTTCTCCGATCAAACATGTACATCACTTCGTGCAACCATATTTAACCACTAAGATTTTTATTGCTGGAAGCAACCTGTGCCAAGTAACAAAATCTGAACCCCAAATCCTGGACGCAAAGTCAGTGATGACTCCAATAGGAGGATGGACGAACCCGGTCAATTTTGAGAAAGAAATTGGATGGGGTGATCATAGTGGCTTCGAGCATCAGATGTGCTGATGTCAGAAGTCAGTAAATTCATCATAAAAGTCAGCTTGTTCCGAATTTGAGGAAACTTTTGGAGTGAGCTTTTTGGTGAGGCAATCTTAACCAATGCACTCAACCTCATGTCTTCCTTTAAAATCTGCTCAACCATGATAGACCCATCAGGTTCCCTCCCCTCAGTCTGTCCTAGGAAAAGGCTGCCTCATTTCTCCACACCTTTGGTAAGTACCCTACGGAAGAAATTTCACAGTTCTTCCTGATTCTAGTTTCTCCCGAGAAAATCCGTGCGAGCATGGACCTCGATTCTCCTTAATACACATCATGTGTGGCTTACACATCCTTTTGAGCTGCTGACAGAGAGAAGCTGTTGATGGGGTTCATGAGGCCCATGTGAAGATGATGTGGCACAATGCATTGTGCTACTTTAGCATTGAGTGTGAATTGCGGCCGCCGTCGAGTCCGCATGCCCTTGACACCGGCGGCCGCAAGTGGAGGTTAGGATGTATACAGGGTTATCATGCCCCCTTGGTCAAGGGTGTTGCAGGTATGTAGGTGAGTATATGCAGTTGGAAGGACAACGTGGACTGAAAAGGTCTTCAAAGAGGATGTCAGCCAGCCTCTCATTATTCCCAATCCGACACACTTGCAACACACAGCCCTCCACAGCCTATCGGAAAAAGTGATGTTCAATGGCCATTATACTTTGTGTATGAATGCAACACATTTTCATTGGCAATAATGCATCATGTAGTACAGCTCTCACTATGATTGGCACCCTAAAACATGCCCACATCCTCCAACGGTTTGCGGCTTCTCCCAAGGCCATGTACTCTGCCACACTTCTTGCCACACTACTTACCACATATGACTCCATTGCACTGCACCATGACACTGTCATAACCCTCATGAGGAACACATGTCCCTCATAACTGCATGGATGTCGATCCCGTGCATAGTCACTGTCATAATTTCCATGAAGCAAAGGGCCTCGTCTCGGGAAGAAGAAAAGATCTAGGATAGAACTTTCCACCACATAACGAAGCAGATGTAGCAATAACTTGTGATACGTGGATTGGGGATGCTGGCTCAACTGGACTAGTGTGATGACAGCACATAAAGTGTCAGGCCAAGGGGTGGATGAGAGATGTGTTGGACTACGTGATACTGACTCCTTTTTTATACAGTATGGGGTCACATTCGGGTCCATAGTAACCAGTTCATGCATCTAGAAGGTGGGCATACATGTGAGGACTCAATGGTGAGTACTGTGTGCAGTCCTATCATGAGTAATAGTCATGTCAAAAAAGATACGTGTTTCTCCTAGATCATTCATGCTGTGATTTGCACTCAGTAAGCACTGACTTGGCGTCCTCGATGAGAGTAATTGAGGAGGGCATGAATAAAAGTTTGGCAACATAATCAACAAGGAAAACAGGGAATTTTCCTGCCTGTCGAGTGAGATCCAGCAGGCATTATAGGAATCCAGCACTTTCCATGGTAAGGTCACTGTGCTGTGGGCATCCCCTAAATCATTGATTGCCAGAAAATTCTTCCCATAGTGTTTAAATTTTCAAGACGATTTGCAAATCGTCTTAAAATTTTAAACACTGTGTTCCCGTCTCGGGTCATCCTAGCTTGGACTCTCCCTCCTAAACTGAGGAATATCCTGGTTAATTCCAGGCTCAAAGGTCCGGGTTCCAACCCGGGACCGGACTGAAAATTCCCCCAAGGGGGACCTCGGAACACTCGTCCGTGATTCCTGCAAATCTGCACATGACGAAACGCACACAGAATAGATGGAAGCGCAATCTACTTGAGCGCGCACCTCGGACCTGCCGAGTCGCACCTCGGATGTGACGAGTCCCACCTACCTCATTACCTTGATGTTGCATGGTAATGGTAGTCCTATATCATGGACCTGCCATCTTGTTTAGGATCGTAGGCGCTGATGAAGGCTCAGGCCGAAACGCGTATGCCTACTTCTGAAACAAGTTTTTGCAACACCTCTCTCCCCACCCCATTTCTGTACTTGCTCCCCTTGCCGCACTAGAAGATGCCGACTCCACAGATTGATCTTCAACTAGTCCTAGCTTCCGAAGGTCAGAGCAACAACAACAACTCCAACATATCTACTCCAAAGTCTACTACCCCATCTACTACCCCTCGCAAACTTCAGGCTACAGAGCACCGCGCAATGGACATCCAAGACTCCATCAAATCCGTGGATGAACCCGCGTCTACAGGCACCTTGGTTGCCTTGCGTGGCCTTCTTTCACTTCGCGGCAGCCCCACTATCATCGCCTCTCTTGGCAATGGCATCGGCTCATCTGCCTCGCATATCGCTGAAGCAGAAGCTCGCTGACGAGCGGAAGCCACAGCCGCGGCCAACATTCAGGCCGTCGCCAACCTTCAAGCTGCCGCCAACGCCCAACGCCAAGCTGAAGCTGACGCAGCGGCCACAATGACCATTCAGGCCGCCGTCGCTGCTCAACGCTCTGAAGCTGCTGCAAGAATCCATGCTGCACAGACCGCCGTAGTCATGGCTGCACATGCAGCCTCTTCCACAGAAGCCTCAGCGGCTGAAGCTGCAGCTGAAGCAACCCCACGTTTCAGACCTCTCTTTGGCCTTGGACCTACAACCAACGTCTCACCTTCTCAAAAAGGCGCTGGTTCACACGGCTCCAACCCCCGTGCAAACGGATCTCAAGCGGACGTCTCCATCCCCATCAACGAAGATGATGGTTTCTGTCCACAAGCTTTTCTCGACATCAAAGAAGAAATTGTTGATGAAGCAAAGAACATCATCGCCGCCATCGGCAAGATGGACGCCACCATCATCAAGCTGATCAAACAGCTTGAAGAAGGTCGTTTCGCCAACAGCGTCAAGTGCAGAATTCCAGAATTTGAACTTTTACACCCGGGAGAAGCTGAGCTCCAAGCAACCTGGTCCAACACCATGCGGGAGGAAGCTGTCGCCTACATGAGACGGCAACATACGCACGTCATCAAAGGCAAGCAGGCTGACATACTTTCACTCCTCAAACACCTCCTCAACCTCCGTACCCGCATGGAACAATGGCTGGACGTTCTCTGTCACCCAAGCAACGCAACCATTGCTGAAGTGTTTGATAGCACTCCCTTTTGCAACGCTTGGAAAACCAAGACTCTAGTAAGCACCGAGAAAAAGATCCGTAATCTTGTTGGCCAGGACCGCATAGACCGCGCCAACGCACAACGCAAAGCTGAAGAAGCACGCTTGCGCAAGGCCACAAGAGACGCTGAAGTAGAGAATATGGCCAGAGATCCCACCCTCCGCGAAACCATCAAGGAAGAAACAGCCAAAGAAGTGGATCTTCGCACCAAGACTCTCCAGTCTAAAGTGACCCAACTTGAGGCCATCTTGGCCCAGTTGACATCATCCACAACGACCACCACCAACAACGGCACCACCACCAACAACGGCAACTGCAACACATCTGCCACCAACATCAACGGCAACGGCAATGGCAACACCACCAAAGCCACGTCTAACGGCAACAACCGCAGAGGAAACAGAAGGAGGACTAACCAGCAGCACCAACCGCCGCTCCTCCCAACCCCTGTTGGACAGCAACAATAGCCACAATGGCAGCAGCAGCAACAGCAGCAGCAGCAGCAGCAGCAGCAGCAGAAGCAGCAGCCACAGCGCCAACAGGACAGTTCAAAAAACGGAGAAAAAAACGGAGCACAGCAAGGCTTCGACCGCGGAAAAGGCAGCAGCTGCTAGAAACGTCCATCCAAGAATCCGCACTCCAAATTTTAATGGAAAAGCCGATATCTTTTCTCGAGAATCAGATCACCAACCATGGAGTGCACAATCTGTCGGCAAGAGCACTTTCTGCCGACGAGACCTCCCTTCTTAGACTCGGCCTCAACTTCGTATTCCGCCCCAAGCCGTTCCTCATCCATGAAATCTTACCCAGTTTTGAAGACCTCTTTCGACGCGTCAGGCACCTATGGTGTTTCAGAGACAAAAAGGACAAGACAGTCCACAAATTCCGCATCCCCAACCCAGATTGGAAGCCACCTCCAGCCCCTCCCGACGTTGAGAACGAATGCACATCTCTGATTGACGACATCACAACAGCCTACAGCCAGTCAACTCCTCCCCAAAGAGCGTCTCTACCCAAGAACCTCTCCTCCACCCTCAAAAGTTTGAAGAACGACAACTCTATCGTCATCAAACAGGCGGACAAGAACCTTGGCATCGTTATCATGGATCGTGCCAACTACATCACCGAATGCCTCTCTCACCTCAACGACTCCACATACCGCAAAGAAACCTGTGATGCGGATGACATCCTTGCCAATCTATTGGCAATCCAGGAGAGGTTTGAGAACTCCGGCCTCCTACCTTCTTCCACGTGGAGATTTTTCTTCCATCCTCCAAAAGATGGATGGAAACCCGCAGCTTTCTGTGTGATCATGAAAGTTCACAAAACTCCACCAGTGGGACGACCCATTGCAGCCTCCTACGCATGGGTTACCACCAACGTTTCACGATGGTTGGACACCGAGTTGCAAGAGGTAGTCAGAAGCCAGCCGACCTACATCAAAGACAGCATTTCCTTGCTGCTTGAATTGGACGAACTGGTTCTTCCACCAAACACCCTCCTTGTAACTTACGATGTCGTCTCACTTTACCCTAGCATCCCTATCCGGCGAGCTCTCTCATACATCGAAGAACTCATTGTGCAAGCACGACATCCCAAGGCTAGTCTTGTTATCCAACTGCTCGCCTGGGTGATGTATAATTGCTTCGTGGAGTTCCTCGGCTGCACCTACAGGCAGGTCAAAGGAACAGCGATGGGCACCCCCACCGCACCTGCTTTTGCAATCCTCTTTATGAGTTACCTCGACCGCGAGATGCAACGGCTTTCAAACCTGCAGCCCATCCTCCACAAGAGATACATTGATGATGGCCTCTTGCTTTGGAATGGGCCGGTTGAACAGCTAACTTCTTTCCTCTCCACCTTCAACAGCCTTGATGAGGACATCAACATCAAGTGGGTCATCTCCGAAAAACGATTGACTTCCTTGATCTTCAGATTTTCAAAGGGGAAAACTTCAAACAACGGCAGATTCTAGACATCAGGACATTTCAAAAGCCGATGAACACATATCTCTACATCCCCTTCAGGAGCTACCACACTCGGAGCTGCCTACGCTCCTTCATCTCGACTGAACTATGGCGGTACCTCCTGCGGACTACTTCTGCACTAGACTTCATCAAAATGAAGAAACTCTTCTTCACTCGACTGAGAGCCCACGGTTATCCACAGAACTTCCTCCTCCCCCTCTTCAACTCAGTCCAACATCCTCAACGACAGGAGAAACTGGCTGCAATCCGCCGCCAACAACAATGTCCAAGACAACAACCCAGGGATGACAGGCCCCTCGTGTTTAAGACCCAACTGAACCCACGTTCAGAGGGCTTACACTTGGGGTTGTTTTTAAGACGATTTGCAAATCGTCTTAAAAATTTAAACACTGTGTTCCCGTCTCGGGTCATCCTAGCTTGGACTCTCCCTCCTAAACTGAGGAATATCCTGGTTAATTCCAGGCTCAAAGGTCCAGGTTCCAACCCGGAACCAGACTGAAAATTCCCCCAAAGGGGACCTCGGAACACTCGTCCGTGATTCCTGCAAATCTGCACATGACGAAACGCACGCAGAATAGATGGAAGCGCACTCTACTTGAGCGCGCACCTCGGACCTGCCGAGTCGCACCTCGGATGTGACGAGTCCCACCTACCTCATTACCTTGATGTTGCATGGTAATGGTAGTCCTATATCATGGACCTGCCATCTTGTTTAGGATCACAGGCGCTGATGAAGGCTCAGGCCGAAACGCGTACGCCTACTTCTGAAACAAGTTTTTGCAACATCTCTCTCCCCACCCCGTTTCTGTACTTGCTCCCCTTGCCGCACTAGAAGATGCCGACTCCATAGATACAAACAAAGAAACTTGCAACTTCATAGTGTGGAGCACTTATTCTGGGTCAGCTGAGGAGTTCAAGTCACCAGTTCCACCCCTGTGGATCTATATCTCCACTCAAGGCATGCTGCTTAAGCATTCTCCATGAATTGAAACAGGAGTTACGTGCTTCATCTTCATATTGTACTCTTCAAAGAGGGCAGCCAGCTCCGGCATGCATCTGGAATTTTGTTGAGGTAGTCCATAAGGCCGAGACTGGGCAAAGGGACACTAGAGTGCCTTGGCCACACTCCTAGAAGCATCATCTGGTCAGCTCTTTGCTAAAGAGGCCACTACTTTCTGGGATGGTTTATTGGATTTGTAGATTGCCATGCTTGAGACCGGGTTTCCTTTGTCCACTCCTTCGTCCTTAAATATTTGTCGGATGATCCCCTGGAACATTAACAAATACCAGTTCTCTTGAGATTGGAATGAAGAATTCACCATGCATCTATCCTTGGGAGGAAGGATGTGACATGAACCTGGCCAAGAGAGCCCTCGGTCGTGCTCTGGGAATGGTCTTCGTGTCATACTTGAGAATCTAACAAGGGAGCTTGACAGGTTGTGCATCAACGCACTGCTTTGGATCATCGGTTCTCTGGTCAGCCTTCACTTTTAATGTTCTCTTTTTAGGCACATGATACCTCTTCCAAGGATCGCTCAGCCAGAGTCCCTAGTATTTGTCCACTATCGTCCACAAGGGGATTCAAGAACCCTTTCCATGGTCTGTTCTTCTGCAAAGACCATTGACGCCCTTCGAATTCTGGTTGTTTTCTCGTCCCTTATCTTCCTTGTCCTCATAATCTGCAGTCCTTTTTCCACCAGTATGATCTTTCTGGCGCTTACGACATTCAGACGCACAGTGTCCAATCTTCCTACAATAGTAGCAGGTTAGGATGCCTATCTTGGCCTTCCTGTCTGCACGCTCCTTGTGGCTGTCCTACGGCTTAGAGAATTTGTAGTTGTCCGACCCGTGGCGAGGGAGCTTATGCTCACCATATTGGGGAGAGTTTTGGCACTTGTTGTTGCCCTACTTGTGATGCTAGCCGCAACGTTTGTTCACTCCATACTCGGCCGGCATGAAGTTGTACTTCACAAGAATAAAGTCATGCAACCCAGCATAGTTGGTCCAAGGCTTGCCTTGGAGATCCAACATACAAGCACAAGCAAGAGATTCGTTAAAAAGGTCGTTGGTATCCCTTCTATGATTTGCCACATAGGATGGTAATCCTCATCATTGATCTTGTACATTGTGTTGTCCCAATCCTTAGGTAGTTTGCAAGCTACAGTCACCTTAGAAAGTTTTAGACAGACACGTGAACACTTGGTGGAAGACGGACTCCCTACCATACAAGTTTAGAGGAATGTTGCACATGCCTTCTTGACGCCCAACGAACCGACTGAGGCGCTTTTATGTATAGCACTTTCAGCCGGTTCTTTACTAATGAAAGCAATGTAATGTCAGGATAAGCTAGTCCAATAGTGTTCCAAGCTCGCTGCTTGATGTTATGGAGCTCAAGTAACAGGTCCATGTGTGGCTTCCAAGTGGCCAAATCCAAGTGCTTGGATAAGCCAAACTTGAAATAGTCACTTAGGCACTTCAGATTCTTTGAGGTCTCAGCTTCCAATGTTGTATCATCATCCTCAGTGTAAATTGTGCTTATTTCTTTTTTAGCCTGATGATGGCAGCGAGAGTCACTCCGGCCTGTCAACCGATCATCATGGATATCACCCGTACGACTGTGGACATCATCATGTGATGGATGCTTAGCTTAACAACCTTGGGATGGGTGGACGAGACCAGGCTTGTTGGCCATACCAGCAGCCGCGAACTTCCCCATGATATTCAGCATGCTGCTACATACATCCGGATGAACATGATGCTTGAGGACAAGAACATTCTCGGTGAGCTGGTTACGCTCAAGTGCATCAAACATATGCTCGTATACGTTGGCGTCTTGACAAAAATTAAGTGCAACAGTGATGTTCGTTGGACTTTTTTGCGATCCCTGGCCTGCCTTACACTCAATGGTTGTTTTGGCTATCATAGCACATATCTACGCTCTTCTAGGTGGTCCTTGCTCAAGGCGAGTCAAGGGGCCATCCTGTGGTTTTGTGTTGGTGCACGTGCCACTACAAGCAATGTGTTCCTCTCGTCACCACCTGTTGGTATGCCATCGGGGCCAACGCCATAGGATGTTTGACCCGTAGGTGGCTTAGGACCACGGTTCTCCTTTGCTAAGCCGAAGCCTTAACAACTTCCACCGTGTACAAGTCACGGATTTTGAAGTCTAACAGGTGATTGATTACGTCCAAAGTGGAAGTGTCAACGCTCTTTAGAGGATCTTCGTCCTCTTCATCTTCGGCCTTCATGGAGAGCCGGTCGTTATCTGCTCAAACTTCATCGTCGTCGTCCTCTACAACAATGACTTTTACACCCGTCACATCTTGTAGCGTGGCAGTGCCACGCCGACCGGTCGAAGGAGCCACGTGGCTCGAGCGGGGTCACCTGGGACTGTGGACGCTGAGACGGGATGGCTTGAGGGTCGGAGACCCTCAAGCACCGCGGTTTTGGCCTAGTCCGTCAAGGATTCCGTCGAATCCGTTACATTGGTATCAGAGCTCCAGGGCTCGAATCCCACGTCGGGATTACCGGAGATGCCGAGGCGGCTCTCACTCCTAGCGGGGGGGAGTGTAGCGTGGCAGTGCCACGCTGACCAGTCGAAGGAGCCACGTGGCTCGAGCGGGGTCACCTGGGACTGTGGACGGTGAGACGGGATGGCTTGAGGGTCGGAGACCCTCAAGCACCGCGGTTTTAGCCTAGTCGGTCAACGATTCCGTCGAATCCGTTACACATCTGCATCGTCTGTGGCATTAGCTAGGCCCTTTAACTGATCATCGATGTTTGGAGCCGGAGACGTCTCCTGGTTTCTTGTAATCGCTTCAGGGTGTCCTTAGCCAGCGGGCTCCGAGGGGTAGATTGTAGTCGGACGTCATCTTTGCAAATGACGTGCAACATAGTTGGTGTTCGTCCCACAAGCGCTCTTTGTCCACGAAATTGTGTTAGAAACACAATTCTTGGGTGCCCTTAGGCCACCCTCCTTTTTCTGGAGTTTTTTCCGGACCTTCCACCATTTCTGATGAGGAGGGCTTAAAAGGAAAGGGAAAGGAGGGAGGTGGAAAGGTTTTTGAGGATACGGTGGCAAGTAGATTAGGATGCACCAGCAACCACTTTGATTTATTTGGAACACGCTTGGCTAAGGCAAGTAGAAAGAAATTAATTTATGCAAGTTCCTTCTCTTTGCAAAAAATGTGCCCAAAATCCCCTCTTTTCACTATTAACTTGTAAAATGAGGAACAAAGCAAAAGTGGCAAAAAATTTACTTTTTCAAGAAGGAAAGGGACGTGTAATATGGCGTTCGAAGTGCTCACCGCAGACGTGGAAAGTGTTGCTTTGTTATTGGTGAAAACTACAATGTGACAACTTCGAACGACTATCTCAAGATTTGGAGGTTGATGAAGTCGTTGCAAGTCTCAGGTCCCCATCGGCATGATATGGGCCGCCGACATGGTCGTGGTCCTTGCTCGTGATGTCGTTAATGCCGAACTCACAAAAACAGAGCTTTTTGCTCTTCTGTTGAGGAGATATTGGGCTGTCCCCATTGGCAATGATGCACACTTGCTGGGGAAGTGTATTTGACAGCTTGTCGATGCTTTAACAAAGAAATGGCCTCTTAATTGTGCGTTTGAATTGTGGCGGGCTCGTTTGCACGTGCGTAGTATTGCGACGCGTGCTGAATACTCTTCAATTTTCGTCTCGACAGACGACAAGTCAATGGTAAATGGTGAACACCTGCCGAGATAGAGGACGTTGGATGGCCATGCGACATCCTCATTTTGTACTCGGCCCTCTCGTACGTCGTGTTCCTGGTTTTTTGTAGTGGCCAGCATCGAATCTCCTCTCGCTGGTTAAAGAAATGTATTGAGCGCTTCAATAAAAATATTGTACCCAAGCGCGGAGGGTTTGAGCGCGTCCGTCGCAATTGGCCGACCGCGATGAGCTTGGCCGACTGCATCACGACTGGCGGACAAGGACAAGTTTGGCCAGCCGGTGACGCGGCTGGTTGTTCTTGGTGACAGTCGTTTGAAGTTTCAGAGTATAGGTCTTTAATCCTACATTGTCTGTTGTAAGGAAACGGTCATTGGCGTGAAGTTGCTAGGAACCATCATAGGTCACACGTATGTAAGCAAGCAGGAGCATGCACGGGACACGCAACGCCATGGATGCGGAAAGCTTGCCTTACTCAACTCGGTACAACCAAGACAAGGTGAGTGGGGAGCGAGCGTGACTAAGTCAACCGGTGAGCGTGCCTCACTCCGGGCATCACACCCGAGCGAGTGCACACCGCCACCCGGGGGTCGAGCCCGACCGTTTGGCAATTAACCGGACGGCGGCTACTCACCAATGCACGGGTGAAACCCGGCATGGTGGCCCCCTAAGGATCAGCACCCGGGAAATGCAGCTCCCCCAGAAAATACTCAAGGCAAGCAACATGATGTAGGGCACGGCAGTCAGAATGTACGAGCCCTAGCATCTACCACATCACAGAGTCATAAGAAGCATGGGAGTCAGACAATGGCAAGATGTGTCTCAGAGGGAGCCCCGGGGTAAAGCTGTAGCAGATGCATGAGGACGCCAAAGACTCCTTTCAGAGCTGTGACGTCAGTTGCTTTCCCAGGTTGAGCCATGTCATTCAATCTGTATAGTGAGATGCACAGTGTGTGATGGGCAAGAGTGCACAGAGTTGTGAGTGGCCAACGAACTTCAACATGGCGCCATTGAATTAAAGTTCCTCTAAAATCGGCTAAATACAAAAACTCACAAAACATATTGCTAAGCCTCCGTGTAGCCAAGGGTTGTATCAATAAACTGTGAAAATTTGTCGCAGATAGGCTAGGCGGGAACGTTTCATCTCGGCTCGACTACAATATATAAGCCCCAAACACCTACCGTACATTTTTTTCCACCAAACCTGAAATCGGTCAGAAATGTTTGGCTCGAACCTGCCACGTCATTGGCTGCTGATACATCATTAAAAAAATGAAAATTTGGGGAACACCGGCTAATTCCCCGATCGCTCCCACTTTCGGCCGACCAGGTCTGAGACGCCGCCATTCTGAGAAAAAATAGCTACGTCGCCCCCATTCAAAAAACTTCTTGCTAGGTCGCCCCTATTTTTTATTATTCATAAGTTTTTGAAAGTGGGGGAAATACGTCGATAACATTTCATCCTTACTGGGCGTCCTAGCCATAATTCCCCGGAGCACCAAAAGTGGGGGCGACCTGGTTATAACTTTCCGGAATGGCGGCGACCTAGTTGTTTTTCTCAGAATGTGGGCGTCTCAGACATGGTGGAGTGAGAATGGGGGTGACTTACTAAGGGCACGTTTGGCCTCGGTCGACTCCAGGACACGGATCCACGAATACTCGAAAGTGCAACACAGATTCATACTTGGCATGCACCGACTGGAGGCATCGACGGGGATCCCGGTCGAACGCTCCAATCGTGTTTAGTTCCACGTCAACAGCCTAATCCAGGCGGCTCGGTTCTCCGTCTCTGGAGTAGGAATCCGTCTGGCCGTCTTGGCTTTCGGCCGAGGCCAAACGGACCCTAAGTCTCCCGGGGAACACGGCACTAGACGGCGGTCTCGAGGCGCACCAGCTGCAGACACGCCGCGTGCGCCTCGGACGGAGCGCCGAGGTGGTCACAGTTGAAGCACCATGCGGTGCGCGTTCGTTCATGGCTCGCTGCGCTGGGACGAAGTTCGGTGGTCCGAGGTCAACCTCGTCACCCCAGCACCACTGCCGTTGCCATTTTCATAATCTTCGTCTTTTCTTTGTCTCACAGTGGGAGTGGGACTCGCAGTTGCACACTGCCACGCAGCAGCACACACTGTTGGTGCACCCTACTAGGGTGACCCCAGCTTGCGCTGTGTGTGTGAAGTGGTGTCTGCTACACATTGTGTACAGTTTCTTTCTGTACATCCGCCGGTAGTCTTGCAGAAGCAAGAGCTGTCCTTGACGTCCGACTCGAGGCGCACCAGCTGCAGGCACGACGCGTGCGCCTCGCATGGAGCGCCGAGGTGGTTGACGCTCGAGGGCCTGTTGAGTGTGACCACCTCGAGTCGAGGTGAGCATGCGATGTGCGTTCGTTCATGGCACGCGGGTTGGGACGAAGTTTGGTGTTCCCAAGGTCGACGTTGTCAACCCACCGAGTCGGTGGCACCGACACTGTCGTTTTCATTGCCAGCGTCTTTCATTTGTCCCAGTTGCACATTGCCACCGCCGCGCAGCAACACACACGCTGCCGGTGTGCCCCAGCTTGCGCTGGGTGTGAAGTGGTCTGCTACACTGTCGTTTCCATTGCCAGTGTCTGCTACACGTTTGTCCCCGGAACCGAGTGCCACTGCCGTCACTCGTCCGTGTGCTGCCATCCTTTCTCGAGCAAGAAGACGGTCCAGTCTGCCGCGGTGTTCGCAGTGGCTGCTCCAACCCACACGACTCAAATCATGTCTATGTCTAACCCAGACGGGATGTTGGCCAGCCGTCCCTTCGCGACGGCCGCTCGCAACCGCAGCAGCCTCCCTAGACAGAACCTGAGACGTTCGCACACCTCGTTGGAGACTGGGGGAGTTCTTCCAAAACCAGACCGTGGCCTCTTCCCTCTAGACCCCCTCCTCCCTCACGCCCCTCCTCTCGTCCCCCCATGTCTCCTCGCCGCCTGTTTCCCTTTCCACGAGACGTCATGCGATTGGCTTGGCCAGACGGGGTTGTTAGATGGGGAACTGTCCGCTGCATCAGCAACGGCGTCTGCGACAGAAGCTGCTTCGCCTGCAGCTGCTGCTGCAGAAACTTCTACCTTGGAAGGAAGTGATGTAGAAGCAGCAATACGACAAGAACAGCAGTGGCTAGAGCAGCAGCAGGAGCAGCAGCAGCAGCAGCAGCAGCAGCAGCAGCAGCAGCAGCAGCAGCAGGAGCAGGAGCAGCAGGAGCAGCAGCAGCTGCAGCAGGGGGAGGAGGAGGAGCAGCAGCAGCAGCAGCAGCAGCAGAAGCAGCAGCAGGAGGAGGAGGAGCAGCAGCAGCAGCAGCAGCAGCAGCAGCAGGAGCAACAGCAGCAGCAGGAGCAGGAAGTGAAGAAGGTCGAGGACCAGCTCCTCAGATTACCGGACGATCCCCTCAGTCGGATTTGTGAACTTCTCAGTTTCCAGGACTTGGCGAAGCTCTGCGCAACCTGCAGAGACATGCGCCGCCGCGCTTCCTGCTGCCTTGCCCTTCCGCATCGCTTCCACCTGCGCATGCTGCAGCTGTCGCACCAGGCACGCTGGAGGGAGGTCACGCGCGTGAAGTTCATGGGCGTGGTGGAATGCTGCCAGGTCAACAGCTTCGAGGGAAAGTGCGGGGGCTTGAACGGTGTGTCGCGGCGACTGGACAGGCCTGAACCACCGGCCTTTGCCTCTGCCCATGAACTGCTCTTTAAGGAGGCTGCCCTCAGTCCCGTGTGCAGGCACTCTGGGCCTGGCCCAGTCATGGCACGCCGGGTCATAGAGGGCCTCCATGCCGCCACCGAAGTGGAATGCCCCGTGGGGCTGCTTTGCTGGGTCTCTGGCGCGGCGGACCCAACTGCTCTGGCAACAGACCCAACTGGCTTCTCGAATTGGCACAGCGGAGGGACCATGCCGCATAGCCCCACTCTCGGACGCTCCTTTTCCTCCCTCACGGAACTTTGCCTCACGGGACAGAAGCCTGACTTGAAGAACGTGCGACTGCTGTTGGAGGATCTGGAGGGAGCGGGCGAGCTTCTTCCCCACTTGCAATCGCTTTCGGTGAAGTTTTCACTGAATTTTGGCGCTCTTCCTACTCTGGCAGCAGGGGTTGGGGAAGCGGGTGCAGTAGGAGGAGCACTGGGGGAAGTAGAGAGGGTGGAGTTGTGCTCTGACTTGGTGCGAGGGTTGAGTCAGTTGGAGGTGCTCAATCTGGAGTACGCACCTCTGCGCCTCCTGCCAGGAGTGACATTTCCTGCGCTACGTCACCTAAGGGAGCTCCGCCTGACTGATCTCGCCAAGCACCTGTTCGACTTCGACGTGCTCGTGGGTGCACCGGCTCTAACGAGCTTAAAGCTTTCAGCAGGCGTGGTCAAGTTCGGCAGCCCATGGCTGCTTTCCAACCTTCCACCGCTGACATACCTTTCTGTGACCTCCTCAACCGTGGAGGGTGAAGGGGAAGGGGGCTGGACACGGAGATGTGAGGTGGAAGTGCCCGTGGGATTGCCCTCTCTCACCTACCTCTCTTTGGCATCACAGGGCCGGGTTGCGTTCGTTGGAGAGCTCAGCACCGCGTCCGATCTGCATTCGTTCGAACTGTGTCGTCAGCCTTGGCGGCGGCCTGTGGATGATGGCAGGCTGCGCCAGACAGATGCCATGACACTGCAGGGCCTGTCGCGTGTGGTGGACCTGGACGTCGTCTCTGCGTACTTCAGCACCCTCTCAAACCTCACCTCCCTCACCCTCAGCTGGAATCGGAGGGTGCTGGAACGCCCTGGCGCGGGGGTGGGCGTCAACGTCCGACCTCTTCCAACCAGCTTCCTCCCCTCCGGGCATCTGCGGAATCTACAGGAGCTGACCGTGCGCGACGACAGCGACCTGTGGGGGCTGGGCGGGGTCTTCCCGCACCTCACCAAGTTGAACCTGTCACTACCAGATCTCTCTTCTCTCCACCCTTCATGGGCACGTTACGCTGGAGATCTACGCAGTTTGAGTCTGACTCTGAGAGAGGCGCGCTCCCTGGAAGGCGGGCCCTCAGGGCTTGGAGGCGCATGGCCTCGTCTCGATTACATCACCATCAGCTGCCGGAGCATGAGGGCTTTCAGCTGGGAGTGGTTTGCACAGTTTGGCGGGTCACTCCGCACCCTCTCGCTGTCCTTGTATGAGATAAGGGAGCTGCCAGAAGTGCCTGACGTCATGCAGGAAGATGAAGAGGGACCGGGCACCTTGGTCCGGACGGAGAGGACAAGATTGGGAGAGAGAGGTAAAGCTGATGCAGGGTCTCAGGGCTGGGAGGGGTTGTGTTGCACGCGCAGGTGTGCCGAGTGCTCGTCCGCGTTGTTGCCGCGGCTGGAAATGTTATACTTGTGGGGATGCTGGAATTTGGAAGCCATCCCCGAGACCCTCACCCGCTTGCGTTCGCTCACATGTGTGTGGGGCCCCCAGAGTGCCTCTGTTCCACCACTGCTGCACCCAATCTACAACTGTGAGTTTAGATCTGTTCCGTGAAAAGAAATGATCGTCCTAAAAGATGATTTTTTCTTGGCTGATGTGGGCGTTAGAGTTTGGTTGGTTGAAATGACCCACGATCAATGCCCCCTCTGACCCTCCATGTGCTTGCCCACATGGAGGGTTATTAGACTTGTGGGCGTGAGGAAGGGGGTGGGGGGAAAAGGGAAGGAGTGTGTGTGGAAGGAGGGGAGGGGATTGAAGGGGAAGAGGATGGGAAAAGGGGACTGAGAAGAAGGGGAGGGTGGAAAAGGTACAAGAAGAGGGGTAAGGGTTGAAAGGTGGGGGGGCAGGGGGGGAATTACTGGTTGTATTGGGTAAGTGGAGGAGTAGCTGCAGAAGAGACTAAGTTCTTATTTTTTTTTTTTTTTTTTTTTTTTTTTTTAAATTAACTCTTCATTGAAATGAGGAAAGCATGCAAAGCCGCCCGCCCCTGACCGGCACATCTACGGGGTATAAGCGACGCCGCCACCAACGGCACAGACCAAAGACTAAGTTCTTACTTGCGAAAGGCAAGTCATGGAATGTGGGATCATTCTGGTGTGCATCTGCGGATGTCCAACATGCACAGGCCAGGACCCGGGAGAGAGTGTGACAGTGGTACGATTGTGTTGGCTCTTGAATGCATGACGTCGCTGTGTCACTTTGTGTGCCACCCCCTTTCCTCTCAGCTGAGAAAAAGAGGGGGTGACATGAGGAGGTGGCTGAGGTGCAAGGGTAGGGAAGGTAGGAGGTTGGTGGTGTTGGTGATGGCTGGACATTGCAACCTGGTTCCTACATGTGAATGGCTGTGGAGATGGTCCGTTACCATCCGTTGCATCATTGCAACGGAACCATCTGACTCGCAGATGTGTGACCAGGAGGGGAAACTAACACTAAATGCTGTTGGATTGCTGTCCCACCTCCCTCCTATTTGCGTACATGCAGGATACCAGACGGCCATAGATTATTACGCGAAGATCCATTCGTCAAGGAGGTTTGGGAGAGTGGCCGCACTGATATAGTGGGGGGTAGTTAGGAGTATTTCCATCAGCTGATTCTGTGTGTGAAATATACACATCTACTCTAGTGATTGAACGCCAGGTTCTTGGAAGATTCTTTTTTTTTTCCCGTTAGCTGCTGTAAGAAAATATTTTCAAGTTTGTCCTATGCTAGCTTCCTTGAAAGAGGAACTTATACAATTCGTTGGTGAATGCATTTCCATCTAACAGACAAGGTTTTTTTTTTTTTTTTTTTTTTTT
>SZWC01006498.1:44772-54772 GCA_023375785.1 Penium margaritaceum
AGCAAGAGAGAGAGAGAGAGAGAGAGAGAGAGAGAGAGAGTTGATTTTGAACCTCCTGGAGTAGTGTGAAGGAATGTTGTAAAAAGTGACTTGTTTAAACTCATGGGTTGACATCAACGTCTAGGCCATCATCCTTCTCATGACACGTGAAAGATTTTCTAGTCACCATCTTAGATGGATGGAAGGAGAACAAGATGATGTATCGGGTAGTGTTTAAGTGTGTCTACAATAGAGCTATGTGTTCTAATGGCAATGATGCCAAAATCTTGGCCTGTACCACTTGTTACGATCACCACTATAGTAAGAACTCTTCCTCTAGTTGGAGTGGGAACAGAAGCGGTAGTGGTGGATGAAAAAATAGTGGTGGCCGTGGGAAGAGCTTAAATCATGAGAGTAGGTGCCACAATTGTGGCAAGCCTGAGTACGGGAAACAAAATTGTTGTGCTTCTAAGGAGGGAGATGAAATGAAGGGTGAAAGAAAAAAATGGAGCTAACTAATATGATGATTGAGAGCATGTCTACAATCAAGGGAGCGACATTGCTCAAGCCAAGAGTCTAAGGGCTTGATTCCGATACAAAGTGGTTTGCTGCGTGTACGCCAGCTGTAGGCCGCGTATGATCCTATTCAGGTCAAAGGATTACTCACATTCCAGTTAGCGATAGATGCAATCATAGTTGTAGAAGAAAACGGACCATCTACTACAATCACCTATCGGTGGCGTCTACTTCTACCCATTACTAAATCAATTCATTCATTTACCCTGTGTCGACGTCACCTGAGGAGAGGGACAAAGAGAGTGAGAGGGAGAAATGGAGCTAGATGAGGAGATGGTTGACAGTGTCGTCGTGGTCGCAATAATGAATAGGCTCAAATAGAACGCTTGTGTGTTCTCTTGTCCTGCTGTCTTCTTGAGGAAGTAGCATTGTGTCGAAGGAATAAAATTGAGAAATGCACAGAGATCATCTAGCAGAATGCGGTCAAAGTCTGAGAACACTGTAGTCCATGTAAATCCGAAGCATGATGGTGGCGAGAACCCATTGGTGGGAGCCGCCAGTAGTCCCCAGGCAGGTGTAGAGTTTTGTAGCATGTTATCAGTTGGCACAAGCTGAAAATCCCTGCCACAAAGTAGAAAAAATTGGCAAGGGAAGAGGACCTCCTTTTGTGGCTCTTACAGTAAACTGATTCAATGAAAGCTCCAAGCTTCGACGATGATTCGTCCTTGTCCTGGTCTCTGTCTTGCCCAAGAAGGGACAAAAGTCGATGAGCTGCTCTACTTGAATTGCGTACAGAAGGCTGGTATCTCTTGCACTACAGCCAGGACCTACCATGGTTGGCGGTCTCATACTCGCCTATGTAATGCGGCGAGAACCCCTCTACATCGGCTTTTACCTATAACAGCGCCTCCTGGGAGTCAACAGTGGACTCACTTGTGCATAAGGATGGAGAGGGTTTCTCAAGGTCCATCATTTTCCGCTCCACGTGGAGGAAGACCTCAAGCACTTGATGGGGTATATCAGAGCAGGAGAGATGTCCGTCAAGGGTAATACCTCTGAATGAGAACATTGTTGTCTACCACAAAGTGCGCTAGCACACCATAGTGCCACGAAATCCGTGAAGACAAAGCTGGCTCAGTCACTCTTGAAGGACGCATACCTCCTCAGTCTGCTCGTCCAAAAGCATCTGTTCCATATCACCAACCGCGTCTGACAGCTCATTTTTTGCCAGGGTAATGAACCCAACGTTTTGTGCCAATTATAGGTGCATGCTCAGACACGCCAGTATCTGATGCTGGACCTATTGGAACTGGAGGAGAGAGGGAGCCTCGGAGCAGCAAACATGTGGGACTGAAAGGGCATCACTTGTGTTGAAGAATGCTTATTGATACACTCAAAATGATTGAGTATATATAGAGCTAGAGCTTGGGCAAGTCAGCCCTTTCACAAGCCACACCACTTAGCCATGGAGGCTAAGGCTCACACACTAGAGTCCATAATCTCATACAAGAGAGGAAATCAGCCTAGCAATGAGGCTGACCACTCACACACGACCTAGAGAGCTAGAAAATGCTCTCATGGCACACTCCTAGTGGTCACATAACCGAAAATCCCATGGAGAATTGCCATGTGTCCATGGTTAGTACACAAGGATCTCACCTCAACTAGAAAGCAAGGAGAGGTACCTTTTTCCTGGTCAGCACACTCTAACAAGGCAACCCAAGAATCTAGGACCTTTTTGGATATTTCTCCCATCAGGTTTTCACCTGGACCTCTTGTCTTTTTCTTTTCTCATGCTAAGGCATGGAGCCATCGCCCATGGCCACCCAGATACCGGCGGTCGATGACCCCGAAAACTTCGAAGATTCATATCTCCCACTCCGACCGTTGGATCGGCCTGAAACTTTGACCACATTCATTTTGCCACCTGATTTTTCCGATGGTGGAGTTGGATTGACGATCGGAGAAGGCATCTGGTAGTTTCTTGGAACTTGCTCCTGTGGACCTGAAAATGAGCCGGATGGCTCCTTTTCCAACAGGACCTCCCTTGGTATGGTGCTATTTGATCTCTGTTGTTGCTAGATCTCTACCTCATGCACCTGAAGGTTGTCTTTGATGATTTGGAGCTGGCTGAGTCAGCCAACTTATTGATCGTGTCACCAATGTGCGTCATGAGTGACCCTCAAGTCCGCCACCCTAAAGAAAACTTCCCGTCCTAGTGGACGTGGAAAGAAAATCTGGGGCATCTACCGACTTAACGTTGTGTAGCATTGTAAGAAAGAATCCAATAGTACTTCTTGTGTCCGAATGGGCATGGGCATGGCACTTCTTGATCTTCACAATGGCGTTTCAGGCCACTTACGTACACCAAGACCTTTTCACGTAAGCGACAAGGTAAAAGGTGTTCAAAGAGCAAGGAGCCGAACCCAATGCAACACAATCCATAAACCAATATAGTTGTTATTGCTTTTGCTTTTGTTATTACTTGGATTAGTGGTGGAGGAAAGGATAGGAGGGGTGGCTCTACTTACGATGGAGTGGACTGGAATAATGTGTTACAAGGCATAGTTTTAAGGTTATGAAGGAAAATAGGACAATGGAAACAAAAATTGATAAGTGGCACGAGGTAGTCACACTCAGACTAGTTGTAGACAATGGTACATGGAACATGATTGAAGCTTTTTGGGAAGAATCACGGACCTCCAACATCTCTCACTACAACAGCTACTGGAGAGGATTAGACAGCCCTCTATTGTTCCTTCTATTCCTATGGTTGTTGCCAAAGCTGCCATTGTTGGCTGATCTTGCTCGTCAAATACAAAGCGTATTGGGTCCCTTCAGACTGTCAACTGCAATTTTGCATTTTACCAATGATGTTGTTTTCACCTATCTCCTACGTTGCTCCGCAGTAGTTGTCTTGTTGTTCTCATGCCATGAGAAAGTACGTGAAAGCTTCGTGCCATTGCTACTGCTAGTGTAGCAACCCTGTCCTAGTATATGCTCATGTTGTCAAGCATGGCAAGCGTAGACAAAAACAAGGATCTTGCTATGGAGGCAGGCATTGTCTTGAAAGCAACCATGTTGCATAGAGAAATAGTAACTTACAAGCACGCAGCATGACTAGCACACACATTGTTAGCTCCTGCGAGCGCTAGTCAGGGTACGAGTCGCAACAGGCCACTTTGCTTCAAAGCCAACCCAAAACCATTCTTTCGCCCATATCTCGTGCACACGAATCCAAATGAGACACGTTTTGACCACACAAATACAACATCTTGATCTAAACACAACGACGGCACATATGCCATAGTTTAGCTTTCCCACATTATGGACCCATGGGAATCCTATAAATTGTAGAAGAATAAGAAAAGGCCCTTGCATGTCTTCAATACATTGTAAGAGCTGTCCAACCGCTGCAGATGGGTGGTCGACCACAGTACGGCGCTGTGGCGCCTGCTTTGTCTGTTCTAGTTATCTGTACAAGCATGGACACGACCACGTGGTCACAGTCAATTGTACACATACACAAGAATGGCTCATGTTATAGCAGCTGCCTGGGCCATCTTAAAAATCTCATAGACAAGAAGTTTCTCCACAAATCCCTTCCTTCACTTTCCATTCAGATTGTCCATCCACCTCCCTCCTCATTTTTGCATGAAAACCACCTCGAAACCCAATTCTTATCAGCTCCATTCCAGTGCTTCATCATACGACCATCATGAATTCAAATGAATGGGACGTGTGCTTTTCCTTCTTTGGGGGATGAAGTTGTTTGGTATTGATTAATCTTCTGCACAAGGCAACAAGACCTGACTAACTACCTTATTCTTTGGAATCTTAAACCGATTTCCATCAACATTTTGTGTTTTTTCTACTCGATTCACTCAATTATACCCCACCTAGCAAAATGCATCACTATACCCAAATCGTGAACTCTTGTTTACCTCCAAATGAAACCTTGAAGAGAAAGTAAAAACTACAAAAGCTTTCAGAAAGGCAAGAAAAGTGCAATCAAGCGAAAATCCATCATGATGTTTTGAGTATGAATTCTCTTGTCTTGTGGTTTGGTGTGAGCTCATTTTTAACAAGTTTACCTATCAAATGAATCAAGAGTAAAGTGATTAAATGATCAGTTCATCGAGATCATGCAATCATTTTTTTCATCCATTTACATTATTGCCCTTTTAATCAACGCTAAGTCTAATCAATGGGCTTGCTTTGTTGCTTGGGGAGGACCCCCTCCTCAATCTAATGCGATCATCTTCAGCCATCTCCAGGATCGTTAGATTCCTTGAGGCCAGGTATCCAGCGCGCTAGTTCACACTTTGGTAACAAACGGTACCCCCTTTCGTAAAGCAACAAAACGAGCGGTTCCTTCTCTACTCTCTTGACCTTTGCTACGCCCTTCACCCACCACAGACATGCTCACAACTCGGAATCCTAGACAACATCATTGACCACCTCCCTCAAACATGGCATAAGGTTATGCTAAACCCTCAGACCGTAGACAAAATCCTCCCATACACTAAACACCTCACCCTCTCCTCTCTTCCTCGGACCCCACCAACAACTGGCTACAAAAAAAACACCCTCAACCCAAAAACCGGAAACCTCCTCCGTATCGGCCCAAGTACCCAAAAGAACTCCACAAACTCCACACTTTTCCCACCAACCTAGGAGCACAAGACCTCATGCTCTGTGTCCTCTACCGTAGCATGCAAGTCAATGAACGATACAAATTCCTCCCACCACCAGCATCCCCAAAATGCCCCCGTTGCCCTGAGGAAGAAACCATACAACATTGCTTCATCACATGTCTGCACCTACGCCCTCTAACTAGCAGACTTATCACTATGTATGCGCATTTTTTCCCTCATCAAACCTCAGACAATACCGACCTCCTATTGGGCCCTCTTGAACATGACTCCTCTTTCGGGGAACTCATCCGAGCATACCTCTTCCATGAAATATGGCAAGAAGGATGGGCGTCACCTAAATGCAACCGAACCGTAAAACTCCGCCTCCTATTCCCAAGAATACCCCAATGGGCCCTCGACCTCCGCACCAGCATCATCCACACCTGCAACACCACCCACTCCAAACGGAAGCAAACAAAGGTAACCCACTGGACCTCCCATTTCCGTAGTAGAGAAATGGGGCAAGGCTCACCAAAACTATTTCTATCCCAAAGCTTCCGCGCATGGTGGTAGCAAAGCTGTGACTTGGAGGGGGGGTGGGGGGGGGGGGGGGGGGTTAATCCACATGCTTAAATTGGTTTCTTGGTGACCCTCCCATCCTAACTGGTTATGAACACGGGAACCAAAAAAAGGATAAACTGACACAAGATTTGCTTTCCTGAGGCATGAGCGCCGGGGCCCGCATATGGGCGCAACTGACGCAAGGGCCTGGCGGCTAGGTTTCGCGATTCGAGATGGCAGGTTTCGGGACTGGTCAATGAATGCCCGCTTACAAATGTCTTTCTTGACACTGCTCGTTGTAAGAGCTGAGTTCCACAGTGAAAGGTTGCCTAGTAACAATGGGAAGTTTACATAGAATGCAAACTTAAACATAAACTGCCATTTGATCTTTGAAAATAATTGGGAAAACAGATAGCTATAAAAATAATCGCTTCTGGGAACATGCCGTCATGAAACCTGGTGTGAACGTACTGAACGAGAGAGAGGCGTGGTGCTTTCGGACTTTGCATGCATTCCTTTTGTAACATGTCGCTCTTCTGACATGAATAGAACATCCAAAGGGCCCCCTTGTTGCTGAGACTGGCCGGCCGGGCTCCATTGTCTGCAAGATAGAGTGTCAAGGCCCCATGCTTGAATGAGCGAAAAGTGCCTCGCAGTCGAGCCGTTTGATAGACCAGGGCCCTTAGATAGGACTGCCACCAAAAAAAGCCAGCGTGCGAGTTCAGCATGTACAATGCCTTCTTCGTATACGGCGCCTGATGCCTATCATTGGACATCGAAGTCTCCTTTCGCGAACTCGATGAGCTTACGCATGCCTATTAGGTGGTGCAGTTTAACGGTTTCCGAGGCGACGCACCGACCCCCCCCCCCCCCCCCCCCCCCCCCCCCCCGCCCTCCCCCCACCCCAGCCCCTCCTCCGTCCCCCGTCGGTGGTCCCCTCGAGCCCCATACTGGCTGGCCTTCGCTCCCACTTGGTCCCTCGCCGGCGACATTCGATGTATGAAGCTGTTTCTGTCCTTTCTTTTGCCGGCCACGTGACTCGCATCCACTTCGCCAGTGTCAGAAACGACTGTGCTCGCTGCGCTCACCGTCGTCGATCGGTCTTCGTACACATATGAGCGACAAGGGACTCGTTGGGCGAAAAGAATGTCAATTCGAATACCATTCCCAAGCTGGTACAATAAACCCGTTTCATGTACAACAAAGACAGGAACTAAGATTGTTTGTTGGATTGAGCAAAAACGGTTCTTCTCAAGTTTTCAATGTGTCAATTAGTCCACCATCATCTAAATAATCATTGAAAATTTAATAAAAAACATTTCCTATCAATTTGTTGAAAAATTCCTCCTCAAAGTACAAAAACATGAAGGACGACAAATACCTATACTCTTAGTGATAAATATGATATTAAATTTCAATATTTTCATTGAATATACTATCAAAATCCATTCATTAATTAATTATAAAATTTAAAAACCTATGCCAAATCCAAATCATGAGTTTTATTCATGAAAAGTAGGCTCTAAACAAACAATGTACAAATGACTTACTCAATTACTGTGCATGCACACATTTGTAACGGATACGAAAAAATCCTTTCCTAAGTAGGCTAAACCCCTATGCTGGAGGGTCTTCAGCTTTCAAGCTATCCCTCCAACCTCCCATAAGGAAGGACCTAAGCTGAATCCACATGGCGTCAGCCGCGCGATACCCCCCCCCCCCCCCCGGGCCTAAGTGTGATCAACCATTAGCATATTCACATCAAACTCAAAACCCGGTACTTTGATACAAATGTAAAAGATTGGACGGGATCCTTGACCTACTATGCTCAAACCGCGGTGCTTGTTGGTTAACGTCCCTTAAGCCATCGTGTCTAAACGCCCACAAGCGAGGGATCACCGCTCCATCCATGTGGCAACGACTAAAACATAAAAAACTCATTAAAATTTTATTTCTTCTTCCCTTCTCATTGGATTATTTTATATGTTTTAAGCAATGAACTATTTTTTTTGTAATAAAGAGGAGTATGAAAAAATATTTCACGTGTGATTTAGCTTCTTAAAAATCTAAAACTTACTTGGGCACTCCTCTTATGCAATATCTAGAGTGAAAACCCACCTGATTGAGATAAACTGAAATTTGGCCACGCATTTCAAAATAGACTAGAAGTTTATCTTTCCTTGATGGAAGCAAAGTAATGTTTTCAACCCTTCAAGCAAAACATGTGTTTCCACGTAAATTATGATGCACAATTTTCAACCCCCTCAAACTCGATTGCACTTTATAGCCCATTTTTTTGCCATTAGAAGCATCACACAATGATTCCCCTGATAAAAAAACTCTCATACAAGACACCAAAATTTAATGATTGCGTTAGAATGTTTACCTTTTATCACTGTTTCTCTCTCTTGAAGTGATTGAGACAATACTTGGATCAATGAATCAAAATTTAAACAAATTTTCTGTAAAGAATAAATGATGTGCACCACTAATGCCTGCATTTTGAGTAAGGAATGGTTTCATTCTATGAGGAAAGGTTGAGTGAAATACTTTAGATAAGTTATGTTTTTGTGCTAATTGAAAAACATTCTTCATTAAGTTATTCTATAGTCACAGTTTTTTCTAAATTTCATATGATAAAAATAAATTAAGGTAAGAAATATGATTATGGCTGACGTTATTCTATCATTGATGAAAATTTAAAAAAAAATACGTATTCATCGATTGATTTCTCTCTGTATTATTTGAATGAGATGATAGTGCTGAAACATGCCTTTTATTTCATGATTGTTTATATTTTGATGAATGAAAATAAAAAATATTTTTCTAGTCGTTATCATAAAATAGGAGGAAGATTTTCCCCACTCATGGTAGCATAGTAATGTTTTCTTAAATCCTTGAGCTATTGGTGGTACAGATGAGTCATCATTGTGGTTTCAATTCTCATGATTTTTGTTCTCATTCTTTGTTATGAGAAGAGGTAAACTGACCAAAAAATATCTATTTAGATTTGTAGGTAATACGGCTTCGTTTAGTAATAGAAAAGTTTGGTTGTTGTTTCCATTTAGGCAGTTTTCACGTGTGATTTTTAGATTTTTAGATAATGGAGATTTGTGAACTTTTCTTTTCAGGATGGATATGTGCAACTGAATATTCAGGGGTCAGAAGGACTTTGTACTTCGTTTTTGAGACTGATGTGTTGTTGTTATTTCGCAACATTGTTTTAGAAGTGTGTTTTTCTGCAGATGGATGAGGGGTGGAGTCACCCTGGAGGAGGATGGATAAGAGAGCTTCATGCTCATCCAGCCGCGGTCTTCATCCACACGATCGGAGCATCGCACTGATATCCAGGATGCGCAAGCTGTCCGGAGGACGATCAAATTTGAGAGCTGTTGTTTTCCTGCTTCTCTGACCTGCTCCATTGCCGGACTCGTTTTCAACAGCATTCGCGCCCGGAATGAGCCTCGCGCCGCGCGCGACCCGTCTCTCACCAAACAGAAGCTGCCTCGCCAACCTCGCTCTCCCGTGCACTTGCCCATGCTCAAGCTCGCCGCCGTCCGTCTCTCCCACGCAGCCAACGGGGGCCAAGAATGCGGCTCGGGTCCCCGCGCTGGCCCATCTCCAATTGGCCAGCCACTGGCTTGCAAGACACACACGGCTGGCCCGTGTTCAGCGCGGCAGTTGTCAGAACATATAGCCGTCGGCGTTCATGCAGCGAGTCATTCCTTGAATCTAGTTCACAGTCGCTGTCGGAAGCGTGGTCTGACCTCCACGTGCAGGTGACAGCGCGCAGGTCTTATCATTTCGTGGGACAATCTAAACCAGTATGCGCTCTGGCGAGATAAGTTGCCCTCTTTCACAGACAGAGAGACGTCGCTGGCACGCCATTCGCGCCTGCCGGAAACTCGCGATTCAGGGGCGACACAGAGCACCGCCGCAACACCAGGGCGAACGCTCAAGACGGCCTGCGAAAGTTTCCAGCCGTTTCCCGGCACGTGAGGCGACACTCATCTCCAATCCTGAGCGAGGCACGTACCCCCCAAGCTCCACACTTGCTCGTGCCGTGGTCGCCACTGGACAGCCCGTTCGCGCCTCCCCAGAGCACACCCCTCTCTCCTCAATCCACGCCCGCCATGGACAACGCAGTGGGCGCATCGCTGCTCCCCCGCACTGCTGCCATGCGCTTGCGCACCGCAGCAGTCACAGCAGCTGCGATCCGGCCCCATGAAGATGGCGCCGCCGCCGCCTCCCACTCTTCGAAGGCATCCCCAGCCGCCGCCTCTTCTGACGACCCATCATTGGGAGCA
>SZWC01006498.1:87717-117276 GCA_023375785.1 Penium margaritaceum
GGGGGGGGTGGGGGAGCAGGGAGTGAATAGCGAACATGTGTCTCCTTAGAACTAAAACTACCAAAAACCGTCACAAAGACATCTCCCCGTCTTCCGGCTCCTATTTTGTTCAAAATAAATTGTCTGGAGACTGATCTATCTTCAATAGCCAGAACTAGGTCTCCTCCTAGCTTCAGGCAGTTGTGGACTTCCTCGACTTTTTTATTCTAAAGGTTAACTATTGCTACAAAAGAAAATTATCATAATAGAAAAAACCTCCATAAAAATATGAAAAACCCATGTAAGTTGTGTGAAAATGTACTTGCTTTTGGTATGCATCTTTAGTACAAATGAAGGAAACTTCCTAGAAATGATAATCCATGCGAGAAGCCTTTCTGAATAACTGTGATGGAAACGTAGAATTTGTGGATTTAGAAGATTCCTATTACTTTCCACTTTCCACTGTAGGCGTTATAGTAGATATCCTAGTAGTCTCTTGTGTATGGTTATGTATGGTATACACTAGTAGAGGAGTGTATGATTTAGGGGTGATTGGTTCGAAATGATTGAGAGACCCACCCCACCCCCCTGAAACAAAGGAGATTGTATCAGACCAGTGTATTGGGTTGTGAATGAGACGGATGTATAGATAGATACATAAGTGCATTACGCCAAGATATGTTTCATAGAAGTAAAACTTGCAAATAAACTTGTGTACTTCTGAGCATGTGCACCACATACACTGCCAGATACACTGCCTGATACACTTTTATCTTTGGGGGGAGGGGGGGGAGGGTCACTTGATGTTTTTCGATGATTTGGGGGATGGGTTCGAAAAACATCGAGTGACCCTTCCCCCCCCCCCCTCCCCCAAAGATAAAAGTGTATCAGGCCCGTGTATTGGGCAGTGTATGAGAGGGGTGTATAGAAGAAACCACAAGGGTAATACGCTAAGAGATGTTTCATAGAAGTAACATTTGCGAATACACTTGTGTGTTTCTTGGGACGTGCACTACATACACTCCCACATACACTCCCCCTTTACACTTTCAGTTTTGGGAGGGAGGGTGAGGGATGGATTCGAGAGATCGCGAGAGACCCTGCCCCCCTCCAGAAAACAACGTAAAAGTGTATCAGGCCAGTGTATTGGCCAGTGTATGAGAGGGGTGTACAGAAAAGTACACAAGTGTATTACGCTAAGAGATGTTTCGTACAAACAACATTTGCAAACATGCTTGTGTATTTTTTAGCACGTGCACCACATAGACTCCCAGATACACTCCCCCAATAAACTTTCGGTGTTTGGGAGGGTGGGGGTTGGGGATGGGTTCGACGAATATCAAGCGGCCCTCCCCCCCCCCCCTCCCCCTAAAAGGTGAAATTGTATCAGGCCCATGTATCGAGTTTTGCATGAGAGGGGTGTAGAAAAAAGTGTATTACGCCAAGACATTTTTCGTAGAAACAACATCTGCAAATAAACTTGTGTATTTTTCAGCAACTGTACCATGTACACTCCCATATACACTCCCCCAATAAGTTTTCGGTGTTGGGGGGAAGGGGATGGTGGCGGATGGGTTTGACGGATATCGAGAGACCCTCTCCCCCCCTCCCTCAAAAGGTAAAAGTGCATCGGGCCAGTGTCCTGGGCAGTGTATGAGAGGGGTGTAGAGAAAAATACACAAGTGTTTCATGCTAAGAGATGTTTTGTATACATAACATTTGCGAATACACATATTTTTCAGCATGTGCACCACATGTATTGTCAGGTACACTCTCCCAATACACTTTCGGTGTTTGGTAGGGGGTGGGGATGGGCGCGACGCATATCTAGCGACCCTCCCCCCCTCCCCCCCAAAAGGTAAAAGTGTAACAGGTCCGTATATTGGGCAGTGTATGGGAAGGGTGTATAGAAAAAACACAAGTGTAATATGCTAAGAGATGTTTCGTACAAATAAAATTTACGAATAGTCTTGTGTGTTTTTCAGCACGTGTACCACATACACTCCCCCTTAACACTTTCGGCATTGGGGAGGAGGGGGTGGGTTTGATGGATATCGAGAGACCCTCTCCCCCCCCTCTAAAACAAAAGGTAAAAAGTGTATCAGGCCAGTGTATTGGGCACTGTATGAGAGGAGTGTATAGAAAAACACACAAGTGTATTACGCTAAGAGATGTTTCGTAGAAACAACTTTTGCAATCACCCTTGTGTATTTTTCAGCACATGTATCACATGCACTTCCACATACACTCCCCCTTTACACTTTCGGTGTTGGAGGGGGGGGGGGGGTTGGGTTTGGCGAACATCAAGCGACCCTCCCCCCCCCCCAAAGGTAATAGTTTACCCGGTCCGTGTATTGGGCAATGTATGAGAGGGTGTAGTAGAAGAAAAAACAAGTATATTGCACGAAGAGATGTTTTGTAGAAAGAATATCTGCAAATACACTTGTGTATCCTTCAGCACGTGTACCACACAAACTCCCACATAAACTCCCCCAATACGCTTTTGATTTTGGGAGGAGGGGGGGGGGAGTGGTGGGGGATGGGTTTGACGGATATCGAGAGACCACCCCCCCCTCCGCTCCCCTAAAAAGTAAAAGCGTATCAGGCCAGTGTATAAGGCAGAGTATGAGAGAGGTGTATAGAAAAATACACAAGTGCATTACGCTAAGAGATGTTTTGTAGAAACAAAATTTGCAAATACACTTGTGTACTTTTCAGCACGTGTACCGCATACACTGCCAGATCCACTACCCCGATACACTTTCGGTGTTTGGAAGGAGGGGTGGGAGATGGGTTGGACGGATATCGAGAGACCCCCCCCCCAAAAAGGTAGAATTGTATGCGGCCAGAGTATCGGGCAGTGTATGAGTGGCAAAGAATGTCACAGGTGTAGAAGGTGGATCTCGCATGGTAGAAGGACTCAGGTGTACCAAGAGCCGAATGCATCACAAGGAGTGGTTTACGCAGCTGCTCTCCATTTCCGCCAGACCGATTGCTTCGGGTGATGATCGGGCGGTGTATGTTGAGGGGATTGGGATTGTGGAGATATGGTTGGAGACCTCGCGTGGCACTAAAGTGGGAGTGTTCCATGGCGTGCTATATGTATTTGATTCTGCATTCAACCTCCTCTCACTCTCCTCTCTAACCAACACAGGACTGCGCGTTGTCTTTGACGACGACTATGGCTACATCCTCGACAAGGAAATGGGAGAGGAGTTGGCCAGGTCGGTGAAGGAAGGCAACATGTACCACCTATTGGGGGCAACCAAGATCCCGCGTGAGCAGAGTCTTGTAGCAGTGGTGCAGGCAACACATGGCAAAATCTGGCATGTGCGCTACGGCCACATTGGCATGCGCGCCTTGCAGCAGCTTCAAACAAAGCAGATGGTGCATGACTTGCCCACCATCTCCAACTTTGAGCAGCAGTTGTGCATTGTCTGTTAAGAGGGGAAGCAGAATCTCGAGGCGTTCTCTGGAGCACGGGAGCGCGCAAGGGAGGTGCTTGAGTTGGTCCACAAAAACTTGTGTGACCTGATGCAGACCCGGAGCTTTGGAGGCTCAAGGTTTTTTCTTACCTTCATTGATGATTTCAGCCGTTAAACTGCTGTGCACTTCCTTGCTTCCAAGGACCAGTATTTTGATAGGTTCAAGGAGTTCAAGTCAATGGTGGAGATCCAGACCGGCAAGAAAATCAACCAGTGGTGTTGCACAGCATCCGTGGTGGCGAATACCTGAGCAAAGACTTCCAGTACTACCTCGCAACAGCTGGCATCAAGGCGCAGCGCACCGTGCCATACTTGTCATAACAGAACGACGTAGCAGAATGGGCCAACCGCACCATTGTTGAGTCGGCGTGCTCCATGTTACACGCAGCTCGGCTCACCTACAACTTCTGGGTTGAAGCAGTGTGCACGGAAGTGTACATCAAGAACCGCAGTCCAACCAAGGCGTTGGAGCAGATGATACCATACAAGGCGTGGTTCGGCAAGAAGCCGAGCATGGGTCATCTGCGAGCATTTGGCAGCCTGGCACACATGCACGTGCCCTAGCAGAAGCGGCAGAAGTGGGACGGGAAGAGCGCACAGATGTTGATGATTGGCTGTGACGTGGCAGGCAATGTGTATTGCCTCTATGAGAGGGATACCGGCCACGCCATCATTCCAGGGATGTTGTCTTCAACGAGAGCAACATCATCGGTACCAATATTGTTTGTGAAGATGCAGTAGAACCAGCATCTGACAAGGTAGTGGGAGTAGATATCCTCCCTGACCCAGTCTCTCCTGACCCTTCCTCCATTGCGACAATGGGAGAACCACTCTACTCTGCCATGTTTGATGCAGCAGATACAGCGGCCTCATTAGCAGAAGTAGAGGAAGGAGATACAGCACCACCAACAGCAACAGTTGTGCCAGCAGCACCGCATCAGCCCCTTGCCAACGCTCCACCACTAGGTTGAGGGTGCCATCTCAGGGTGCTCTACAAGCCTGGTGAGGGAGGCCATTTCTGGATGCTAAAGAAACCAGAACAAATGAATGCCACAGTTGAAGTAGACTCTTATGAGCCGTGGCTGCACCAGATGTAGCAGATTGGGCGTAAGCTGTGCAATAGGAGATACAGTGGCAGCTTGAAAACAGCACGTGGAAGCTGACTGAGCGTCCACCTAGACGCAAGGTGATCAAGTGCAAATGGGTGTTCAAGAAGAAGCGGGGAGCGGATGGCAACCTGGAAAAGTACAAGGCGAGGCTGGTCGCCAAGGGCTACTCGTAGCAGGAGGGCATCGACTACATTGAAACCTTTGCTCCTGTTGCAAAGTTTGCCTCCGTTCATACGCTCCTCTCTTATGCAGCAACTGAGAACATCAAGATTCACCACATGGATATCAAGACAACATTCTTGAATGGTGACTTGGAGGAGGAAATCTACATGGAGCAGCCGGAGGGGTTTTTCATGGATGGCCGGGAGCATCTCGTTTGCAAGCTGCAGAAGTCGCTATATGGCCTCAAGCAAGCGTCGCATGCTTGGAACCAGAAGTTGGATGCGGTGCTCTAGTGCATGGGGTTTGAGCACAGCAAGTGTGACTACAGCTTGTATCAGTGGGAGCATGGACATGAGATCCTCATGATCATTGTCTATGTGGATGACATGCTCCTCCTTTCCAACAGCATGTCTGCACTGTAGGAGTACAAGGAGGCCATGCAGGGGCACTTCCAGATGTCTGATCTCAAGGAGGCGTCATACTTTCTCGGCATCCAGATCATGCGTGACCGTAAATCACACTCTCTCTCGCTGCAACAAAGTCGTTATGTCAAGGATTTCTTGTAGCGGTTCGGCATGGCGGAGGCCAAACCCATCGGCACGCCACTTGAGATGCGACAGTACCTCGTGTGCTTCAATGGAGAGGCGGATGGAGCTGAGCAGCAAAAGTACCAGAGTGCCGTAGACAGTCTCATGTACGTGATGGTGGCAACAAGGCTCGACCTCGTACAGGCTATGAGCGCTATGAGCCAGCACATGGCTAATCCCGGACCTGAGCACGAGAAGGCAGTGAAGCGAATCTTACGCTATCTTGCTGGAACCATCAACATCGACATCACCTGCAACGGCAACGACAACAACATCATCCGCTACACAAGCGCATATTGGGCTTCAAACCCTGAGGACCGCAAGTCCATCTCTAGACATGTGTTCCTCATGGATGGCAGGGCCATCAGCTGGTGCAACAAGCGCCAGGTGGTTGTGGTCACCTCAAGCACGGAAGCTGACTACATCTCTCTCAACTTTGGAGCCAAGGAAGCAGTTTGGCTTCAGCGTCTCATGGCAGAGATGAGTGGGAGTACAGCACTTCTAGTTCTCATGCGCTTAGACAACCTGAGCGCAATCGCACGAGCCAAGAACCTCAAGCACCATGATCGCACCTAACACATCAACATCACTGATCACTTCATCAGACACATGGTGCAAGAGGGTGCCATCAAGCTGAGTTTACTCCAACCAACAAGCAGGCCACTGATTTTTGTAACAGGCCAGTGACCCGTGAGAAGGAGGAGTTTTGCATGAAGGTATGTAGACTCAGCCCACTCTGACTGTGGCAAGGTGGGAGGTTGTTGGGAAAGGAGCCATCATGCTCAGTTTCAGGTCCACAAGAGCAAGTTCCAGGAAACTACCAGATGCCTGCTTCGATTGTCAATCCAACTTATTCATTGGAAAGATTAGGTGGCAATATGTCTACGCCCAAAGTTTCAGGCCGATCCAACAGTCGGATTGAGAGATATGGGTTTTTGAAATTCCTGGGGTCATCGACTGCTCGTGTCTGGGTGACCATGGGCGATGGCTCCGTGCCTTAGACTGAGAAAGGAAAAAGGCAAGAGCTCCAGGGTCAAGACCTGATGGGAAAAATATCTAAAAAGGTCCTAGATTCTTTGGTTGCCTTGACAGAGTGTGCTGACTAGGAAAAAGGTACATCTCCTTCCATTTTAAATGAGGTGAGATCCTTGTGTGCTAGCCATGGACACATGGCGATTCTCCATGGGATTGTGGGTAATGTGACCACTAGGAGCGTGCCATGAGAGCATTTTCTAGCTCCCTAGGTCATGTGTGAGTGGTCAGCCAGATTGCTAGGTTGATTTCCTCTCTTGTGTGAGATTATGGACTCTAATGTGCGAGCCTTAGCCTACATGGCTAAGTGGTGTGGCTTGTGAGAGGGCTGACTTGCCCAAGCTCTAGCTCTATATGTACTCCATCATTTTGAGTGATTCATCAATCATTCTTCAGCACAAGTGATGCCTTTTTAGTCCCACATGCTCGCTGCTCCAAGTCTCCCTCTATCCTCCAGTTCCAACAGGAGGATGGGGTTTGACGGATATCGGGAGACGCTCCTCCTCCCTCCCACAAAAAGTAAAATTGTATCAGGCAAGTGTATTGGGCAGTGTATGAGAGGTGTGTACAGAGAAACACACAATTGTGTTGTGCTGAGAGATATTTCATAGAAATTACATTTGCGAATACACTTGTGTATGTTTCAGCAAGTTCACTACATACACTCCCATGTACACTCCCATTATAGGCTTTAGGTGTTTGGAGGAGGGGGGATCCCCAAACGGGAATAGAGAGATCCCCCCACTTAACAAATGATATCAATGAATCTGTCATTGCCATAGTAACACAGTACGTTCCCAATGTGTCCAAATGGGAATGTTAGCAAATATTGTGTAGTTAAATTATCTCTCAATGGACCTAGAATAGATGAAAAGGGATGGACATGATTTTTGTTGAGTTAACTCGATTCTTGATCCATGAAAAATCACATGAAAAGTTCCTTCATAGTTTACACACATACATGTGTCATATATGACGAATTGCCTCACCCATGAAGTTGTGTATCGACAAGTGTATTGGGAAGTGAACAAACTAGTGAATTTGGATGGTTCATAGAAACTACCAAATATCACATGGACCACATTGTAGTTTTCCTTCAATACAAGAAATGTACATGTAGGATTTGCTGACATGAATTCATGTGGATGTTTTGTGAAAAACATTTGCATGCAGAAATACAATTCTTGATACACTGATTAACAAGTGCATGAATTTAACATGATTAACCATAACTCGCATGTGTAGACACAAGTATGCTTGGATCTACCAAACCTTCTAAGAAACTACACATGCACGCTTTTTCCATACTCATATTACAGAGTGTACAAAAGGACATGATAAATCATACCTCCACTTCTATAAAAAACCTCGGCAGTGAACTTGGAGGTTACTGCTACTGCTGCTGCATGATTCTCTTGATGTTGTACGCCGGCCCAGCTGGAGGTTGAATGCTACCAGATTCTTCTTGCATTCTTGTTTGTCATGAGCTCCATACCTGTCGGAAAACCAACAGTGGCAACAACGGAATTCTGAGACGTACAGTAGTAGTAGTAGTGGCAGGAGCAGTAGAAGCAGCAACAGTAGCAACAAAATAGAAAAACTGACGCAACTGCCGCCGCCACCTCCACTCTAACATGCCAAGCTACAGTACAAGCAGCAGCAGCAGCAGCAGCAGTAGTAGCATAGAATGTGTTCAAAGTCCTGGCAGCAGGTGTGGCATTTTGAACCACAATAGCAGCAGCAGCATCCACAACATCAGCGTTAGCAACAACATACTCTCGAATTACATACATTCATCTCACCGGCAGTAGCACCGCCTCTGGATACTGCTTTCTTGTCTGGGAGCAACATCAGCAAGATCATGTAGAGTTTCTTCTATCCCCTCTCCTTTGGCGGTAGATTCCTCTATTTTGAAGCAGTGCAACCACTCCCTCTAGTATTGCTTGAGCATAATGGTGTATTATAAAAAAGAAGAGCAGACATGGAAAGCGGTAGTGACATTAGCGTCTTTGACAAGCACCAGAAAGAGCAGCTAACCCATTCAGGATCATGTAGCAATAGGATGCTGACTGTCAACCCTGACTGCTGATTTGTAGGTTCTTGACCAATTTCATCGGGGACAATGTGTTCCAACAGGGGAGTTGCGGGTCTTGACTTCACGGATTGAAAGTTAACCTTTACGTCAAAACAAACAAGAACTACATCCCACGGGGAAATCACGTAACCATATAGGTTTAGGAACCATTCGCAAGATTTTGAAAGCGACATTTAAAAGAATCCAAACAACAACATGATATCAAAGAATATCTACCTAAAAGCATATAAGCTAAACCAGATTAAACAAGTCATGTGAACGTTAAATGAAGTCACAACTTTTTAACACCTTACCTGACACGTTGACAACTCTGCAAGCCTACAACATGACTATCAAACTGAGTAGATCAAAAGCCATAGTTATATCCACTTCACCTGCATACGACATTCCTTAGCCTCAGATCCTCTACACTGGTGCTTGTTTCAATTTTTTGTACTCCATTCTACTCTTACTCGCTGTTTTAAGACGTGTTCACTTCCACAAGGATACGCATGAAGAGTAATCACAAAGTCTTTCCAACATCACCGTATCAACAACTGGATACAATATCATTATGCCAAGACCACTCATGCTGGGTAAGCACGCGCAACCTTTCAGACATGATTTTTCCTGTTTTTACATTTTCAAATTGGTCTGTTGAATTCAATGCATTGATACCTTGTTCTTGAACATAGAAAACTATAGGCTGCCAATATTGTAAAGCTGTTTCAAACAGGATCTCACCTGTGTAACCAATTCTACAGGCCACATGGCAACCAACCGTGCACAAAGTACCCTCCCCACTCAAATGCCAGCTTTCACAGACATAACGTAAGATGTCATCCGCTATAGACATGCCTTGTGCTGGTGATACTTCTAGTGCTTGACCAAAGAGAAAATTTAGTCTACATGTCTTCTCTGCCCCGTAGGTGTTTTCATTTCCATTGGTGGTGGAAACACCACGGATGGAACTGCCTTATTCCACACTATGTGGAGCTACCTTGCTGATCGAAACCCACAAACCATGCAACACATGGCGCTCAACATGGATGGGTGCCATCCTGGGTGGCTTTCTTTTGCTGGAACAGGAAACAGAAGCACAAATTGAACTAGGGGATGCCAGGCCCATTTTGATACCAACTCTTTCCGAATCTGTATGTGGCTTTGTATACAAAAACCTCTTGGAGAATATCCACTGTTTAATCCCATAAACTCTGACTGACACCATATGGAACTCTACCATATAAGCCGCCTTCTTGTTCCAGTCTTGCCCTCTTCCATTTCTATCAACATTGAGGCTGCATTCCTCTGCTTTAATACATCGCCTACTACACTCATGCACAAGATGCATTTAATCCAAAGCTAATAGATGGAATAGTGGTGCCAACGAGACCTACATCTGCATCACTGAACACGCCATATCCAACTTCCATGTGATCACTTATCATTCACTCCACTCTGTGAATTTCATGACGGCCTTGCAATTATGAACAACTACAGTCAAGTGCTCCAGGATTGGAGCCTAAAGAACAAGGTCATCAATGTCATCAAGGATAATGCAGGTGCCAACGTCATGATGTTTGACCAATACCGTATTGATCTTGATTTTTGTTTTTCTTTTCCAATCCATGATTAAGGGAATCTTTTTTTAGTTGGATTTGGACAACAATTTTATAAAGGTGGTACTTTAGAATTCATTGAACAAATAGGCATGCGGTAAAAATTCTAGTTCCCACATGTTTTGTCACCAATGACCTTTATATACCCCTCTATCGGGAAAAAAGCCCCATCTGCCCCTCCGTCACAACACTATGCCCCATCCGCCCCTCCGTTGGAACAATAAGCCCCATCCGCCCCTGCCCTAGAGCAATAAGCTCCATATACTCCTTGGCTCGCATTTGAGCCCCCCGTACCTCAGAACAATAAGCCCCATATACTCCTCGGCTCGCATTTGAGCTCGCATCGTGGAAAATCACGGAATCTAGGCCTAATACGTCCAACGTGTATGGTGTGCCTCGTGAAGTTCATTGGATCGGAACCCTATCCTAGACACTTTCTGCCTAACGTAAATGCCTCGATCTAGACAGATGCTTGGCAAGGTACTCGCCGATGCACCTCACTGCTTGGATGTGCGTTCGGCTGCGCATGACGGGTCCAAATGTCGAGTGATACTATTCAAATCCATGAAGCGGTGCGGGCCATAGTCGTCTCATTTGCGTTGTCAAACCTGTAAGTATGCTATGCATGTATAATGGTTTTGACCATAGTTGATTTCCTCCTCCCTTACAGACGAGTACTTTGCAAACCATATATCGACAGGTCCCATGTTTGAGATACGTGTCTGCTGCCACCATTGCAGTGCTGGTCTGGTTGTCTATAGCCATTGCACGGTCCTTGGGGAACCGTGACCCCCCCATGGACCATGGCACTATGATGGCCGAGTGGGTTGAGAAAAAGTGCGCATTGGACATGATCAATCCAAACACACCCGTCGACCCATACACCATGTGCTGGAACTTGGGCATGCCCAACCATGGTCGCCTGGTGTACTTACCTCCAAATTTGGAGCCATGGGTCTCGGTAAAGGATTTTGAAGAAAACACGCATGAGTAATGACAACAGATAGTGAATGTGGGATAGGTGATCTCCAGAAACAGTTCTTGACTCAACCCGTGGAGGAAATGAACAATGTCTTGATATGATTTTCCACCCCTTCGGTGGTCACCACATGATGAAAAATTTGCTCGTAGTGTACTCTACAAAAATGAGATTTGTGCATCTCGGATCTACACTTCAAATCCGACCAGCTTTTGATTGGGATGTGGGTGGCCACCTTTGGTACCCATTTTAGACAAGTGAGGGGATGATGGTTGAAACCAAGATCGTCTAGGTTGGAGCATTGTCATGTCGAATGATGGACATTGACAAAAATTGTGTCTGTCAGACGATCAATTCCGCTTCCTTCAAAGATGAGTGCAATCTTTGAAAGGAAAAATATATTTTCAGCAGCCATGTCTTAGGATATTGGTGCCTTCGAACCCTAAGATAAAGCTAGCATGCGAGTTGCATGGGCTTAGTGGAGCTTGGTTGAGTTCGGCCGACCAACCCACATGTGTTGAAAGAGGTCTTATACACCTGCGCGTGGTCATGAACATGTGGTTGAAAACCAAAAGCATTGATGTCTACATCTTGGATTGCACGTATTGACAATGTTGCGGGGAGGTACCACCTCGGCAATAACCCTTACGAAGAAATCATGTCCAATAGATGAATGACTTTGTATGTGTGCCTTGATGGTTTTTGCAAGAATGCCCGGTTCATTTGTCGTAGGGACGCTCCTTGCAAAGGGAGAGGAGGAAGCACCACAACAGCTTGTTGAACATGTACCACAAGGAATGTGGAAAAACAAATCCTCGGTACCCTCTTCCAAAATGGCAAGACGATATTATGAATTTACATCCCAAATGGCATTGACCATGCCAATGATACACACGTGTGAAGAACCTTTCGCAAAGGAACACCAATACGTGTGTTCAAAAGTACGTAGGTTCTACGTGCCTCGTCTTGGGACTGTTTTATCAACACGAAACATTGTATGCAGATAATCACAATTGTAAAAACCACACATGTGTGCAGTTGATTGTACATGAACATGACGCAACACTGCTGCGAATGACAAGAGTTGAATACCATACTCTTGTACATGGTTGTTGTTTCACGGTTTGCATCTTCAAGTATGCCATGATCAAACCTCCATGATCAAAGATGAACCGGGTCAGTTTGAGGAAAATGGGGAGTAATGTATCGTACAGACCATGCTCAGGATAAAGATGGTCTTTAGATATGTTCTCCATATTTTGGGTTATTGAAGCTAGGGTCTCCTAGAGTCGAGAACCTGAACAATTCCACGGGCTAGAGTTCGGTTTCACTCTAACCTCAAAAATACCTTTTATTCGGAATTGGAGCGAGAGGAGTGTCGCTATGGAGATTCCATTGCATCACTGCTCCTTCACCCTTAGAGCGCCGTTAGGGTCCTGCTTCACGTGGCACTGTCACGTAGAACGATAAGGGTTTTTGTGATGCATATTTACACAACTGCTGTATGACAACCTCGTTTATTCTTAGCACGGTACGTCTTAGCCAAAGTGGTTGTGGCGGTAATCACAAAATGGCCTAACGCCGTTACAAAACGGTCAACTATAAAGCCCGTGTCCCCTTTTGGCATTTCTTTTTCTATTGGAGCTACTCATGGCATTTAACATCTTTCGTATCCGCTAGAACCATCACACACATAGTTGAAAGGGTGTTCCTCAAAAGGAAACTCACCGTTACGCATTAGATCTCTGGTTCTTGCACTGAGGTCGTCTTTGGAGTTCAGATAATCGTGTGAAGAGCTTGCTCAAGGTTCTTTCCCCTATGCATCACTCTAGGAGCACTTGTCATCAACAACTTGTGCAGGGAGACTTGAATATTTCAAGTGTGTAGAGGCCAAATTTTACCATTTTTACCTTGTACTCTTGTTCAGGTTTAGAAATGAGTAGGGTATTGCCCCTGAAATTGTGAGTTTGCACCATTTTTTGGTTTCAAAACTCTTAGTTAATCGTAAATGAACTCAAGTTTTTTTCTTGTGTGTCCTTGAAAAATCGTTACGTGCAAGGCACGATCGACAATTTTGCATAGACACTTTACCTTTTTCTTGCGACTCTCTCGCTCATGCTTATCCCTTGTCCTCGCTTGCTCTCACTAGCCATGAGGGTGGGTGATGGCATGGGTAGGAGGCCATGTGCCTTGCCCTCAAAGCCTTCATTTCCTCTCAGCCAACGATCGAGCCACAAGCTCAATTGGCGTCAAGTGGCTCGCCATTGGGTGGCCAACTAGTCACCTGACCTGCCACCGGCCATCCAACCAGCCGGCTGGTAGTCAGCGGCCGGTATTGCGAGGGTTGGCCACCAGCCAACCCTCCCCAAATTGAGGGGTGGCTGTGAGCCACTTCCTTTCTATTGCAAGGTGGGAGGGCATGAACCGGCCCTCTCGCTAGAGAACTGTTAACGTAATGAATTATAAGGAAAGATTTTCGACAACCTTATAACCAATGTTCTACCTTATTGTTTATGGGAGTCGTTTGTTGAATTTAGAGTATGTGGATCACTTTTTGGTTCCTAGATTAGGTTATGTTTTTTACAATGTGAGGCTCAAGTTGCTCTTTTGTTCCCTTTTTGGTAAATGAATTTCAACTCATTCCGGTGACTAGCTGGCCAAGGAAGCCTACGACAAGTCAAACACTTGAAAGCTCGATGGTTTGAATGCTCAAATGCGTTAATTCAAACAATCGAGCGGTTTGTCTATCTGGACGTAGTTGGAATCCTTTGATGATCCAAAATCCTTGTCGATTCAAGGATACAAGACCAGATTTGCGTTGAATTATAGGTTATACCCAATTCATTATAAATTTATATTTTTTTGGGAAGAAATATTTTACATCACTTATGTACACGAGTCCTTGAAGCCCATGATCTTGGTGTGTGGGCTTCGGCCTGACACCCTTCTAGGGACAACATGGTTAGTTTGTGTTTGACATGATGCTCTAGTTGAGCTTACGCTCTTCGAGACCTGCGCACCTGGTGACCTGCACCGGTGTGACGTGGATACCCATTGCCTCCATATGTTATGCTTACTCCATGCATATGAACATGTCTCGTCAAGACTCAGACCATGGAGACATGTTCCGGGGTCATGAGGAGACCTTGTTTCTTTGTACCCCTTGTGTTATGGTTGGCACATGGGTGTGTGATCTCTCTTGCACGGTCGAGATTAGACACTTTATGAGTTACACCACTTTCACAAGGAGAACCTTTATTGTGGTCGGTGTTTACGATAGATAGTGGGTGTAGCCCCTCACTCATCATTGTGGTAATGGTTGTGTCAACCTTGGGGAGTATTAGTCTATGATGCTTCCACCCATCACGAGCGATGACCGTATGGGTGGTATGGAGCTGTGTACTCGAGAGCGCGACGACATGGTCCTTGATGCGGAACGAGTTGGCATCGAAGTACCGATGGATGGTGGCTCCACCCACCAGTAGCAGTCATACAGCTGCCAGAATGTCTCGGGTGCTTGCTTTGATGCTTTGCACTTTTTCTATAATCGCTAGAGTTCTCTCGATGGACTTCTTCTGAGCCTCATTTACATGTTTTGTATTGTCTGTCCACTGATCGATGCCAAAAATGTGCGTGTTACTAATCATAATGACTTGATGTTTTGAATATTTAGGTTTAGATGGTATTGCATTTGGATACCTGTGCGCACAATTACAACCAAAATAGCTATTTCAGGTCGGTTTTAGGACAATCTGACACTACGCGTGTGTCACTTGCTGTGCGCCACGGCATGTGTTTATGTTTTTTTCAGTTGCCATCTCTCTCTACAGTTGTATTCAATTTGATCTCATGACACTCTATATGTGTCCCCACCCACACTCTTGCATTTTTGTGCATGACTTGTGATTGTCATCACACACTGACTCAACGCTGACGCTTTGTTAGGTAACAAGCGATTAGGACGGTTTAAGAAAGTTTCTCATGGTATCATAGGGTTGAGGCATCCCTTGCTGAGCTGCATAGCAGAGACGTAGTAGTGACAGCAGAAGTGATGATCATAGCTAAAGCCACATTCATAGGAGGACCCACCAAGCCACGGTGACTTGCCACAATAGATTGTAGTAGCGGAGACACCCTTGCGACCGCACCACTACGCCACAATGAAGGGGCAGCCAAGGGTTGCCCAACAGATTGCAGTAGCAGTTATTGAGGCATGTGATTTTTAAAGGGGTTCATGAAAGTCCCAGAAGCTTCACTCAGGTCGCACATACCATCCCCCTGGACGTGAGAGAGTGCAAGTTATCTATTTGAAAACCGTTTTTGACCTGTAAAAGCTCGTTAGGAATATCTTGCAAAACCCTCTCCATCACTTCCATTCCCACCTCATTTCATGTCATATAGGCTCTAGTAAAGGAAACATTACTCTCAGATCTAGATTCTTTTGGGCCAAAAATAAAACAGTGACATTTTTTACCCTTTTAAAGGATTTTTTGTACAAAACCATTGGCACTGCATTTAGCATCCTTCGGCACATAATTGCTCCAAATTTTGTTTCCTTTGGAAAATTTTCATACGCATGTCATCATAGCAGGTGATGATGTCAGCACTAACACATCCAACGTTTTACTTGAAACATCATTTGTTACCACCTCTTGAAATCCTCGAGAAACGCCAATGATTTGTGATTCTGTCAGCATAAATGTTTGGACCCATATTGAGCAGCACCGACGCCGCAAGTCCATGACAAGAGTAAGGGGTGAGAGGCACCTCCTCTTCCTCCCCGTCGCAACACGTTTGAGAGACTATGTTTCCATCGCCAATCTCCCCTTGTGGCTTTGTGCTAGAAGGAGCGAGTTCCTTGTGCACTCACCAACGCCAAACAACGGAGATGAGTAGTCTAGTGAGGCAGGGAGCGCAGCCAGTGCCGTGGCTGGCACCGACACTACATGTGTGGCAGACGTTGAGTCCACACTGGAAATTGCACCCATAGTACACGCTTTGAGCGTGTAACGACTTTGCCTATCACTACTATTGCGATCGGTATCATGGCTGGCGCCAGTGTTGCCAACGCCCCACCGGGTGGTGACAGTTGTGGATACGGTTTTGACCTTCGTCTTCATAATCTGACTCAAAGACGTTCTTAGCCAATACTGTGGTACCCCTGAGTGTAACTAAAGTGTTGTTTTATGCCAGGATCTAGTGTTCAAAGCGCATGATGCAACAACTCACTGACTATGTAGTCTCTGAGCGGGTCGTTGCCACCATGCCACTACAGACACCCTCGTCTTCCTCTTTTCCATCCTCACCTCCGACTGTGTCGTCACGTGACGGTCCCTTGCCACCCGACCCTAGCTCCACATCTGATGCCCTTTACTCTATCTTGGATTTCGCCGGAGTCATCTTGACCATGAACCCCGTCGCTCTCTTAGCCGTCCCTTCTACCGGTGCACCTCGTACACGCACTCACCACGCAAGGAGGATGTCACGATAGGCTAGACATGCCCAACGACCAGGAGTAGTGCTGCCAATAGCAAAACTATCAATGACGGATGTCACTGAGGAGATGAGTCCCTCGTCCTCGGTCGCAGCATTGGCATGTCATCTTCCCTTAGCTTCTGCCAAGGTGTTGGTTGTGGGAGAAATGGAATATTTGCCGAAAGATACCTTGAAGCCGAGGACTAAGCCGGTAGTTATACGCGCATGACACACTCTGTTCGTGCATCACCTCGAGGGAACAGACGCTCCTGTTGTGGGGGAGGACTTTTCGTCCAAGGAGGAGTGGTCTAATGCTGAGTCGGCTTCAGAGATTCAGTTAGAGCATGCATTCGACTTTGCGGCGGGAGTCGGAGAGGCAGAAAAGGCCACTAATACCCCAACAATGGTTGGGACGATAAGAGCTACTATGACGGTGGCAGGAATTGGAGTAGAGCCATCTCCCTCCTCCCCTGCCGTAGGGGGGATTGAGTGTTCGTCATCGACCACAAGATAGCACGCGATTGATGCACTAGATAGTGCAGAATGACAAGAACATGGGGCGGACTGTTGGTCGAGCTCATGGTCGAGCTCCGGGAGGCTAGTGTTACACCACGGATGTTCCAGTACGACGGGCTGCTGAAGAGTGTGTGGAGGATGTACATAGACGCCTTTAGGCAGCTGAGTGGCCTCTGCAGGATGCACGTCTAGGAGAGGTGGACCTCTAGGAGTAGGTGGATCATGGGCTATGAATTAGGGTTTGTGAGGAGCACCAGGGCACCGAGCGCACCTTAGATGACCACGAAAATGCCGCGGATGCATACATACCTACACATGCCGATGCTTGGCCACCAGGTGACGGCCGAGCGACAGGTGTGTCGCTAGTTCTGGGTGCCTTTGTAGAAGTCGTTCCTACTACCCCACATGATTTACGTGGTGAATCATTGGCTGGTGCCCACACACTCCGAACACCTTGTGGGGAGGAGGCTCTTAAGTCAACGACTGACGTAGAGGAAATCGACCTGTGCATCGAGTAGGCGAAGTTGCACTGATTCCTACTAGACGAGGTGGCAAGGTAGGAGGAGGCTGTGGCTTGCACCAATGTAAATGTGACGCAGGTCCACCTTCTAGTTTGTTCATTGACTGGCCGTTTGCATGATACAGATGCAACAAGACATTTGGTTTTTGCAAGAGAGCTCAACAAGTTATACACACATCTTGATGTTGCAAAGACTACATGGCAAGGTGCAGCTCAACAGCTGGCAAGCATACATCGAGTAATGTAGCTGGAGGAGGCCGTCAGCGTTGCACGCGTGAGATGAACATGTGATAACAACAGCAAAGACTACAATACCTACGAAGGCCACGACGACAACGATGCTTCAAGGTGAGGCTGTGTTTAAGCAAGTCCCACAGGCATTGTCATCACCATTGTTAGTATTGCATAGTGATATGTGGCCGTGGGGAGGCCGTGCTCCCAACTCAAGGATTGTGTAGGGCCCGACCATCAGCTTTGCCTGTGCTGTCAGCATCTACAACCAAGGGAGAGTGTTGGTGTGTTGGCTTATGCCTTACACCCTTCTTAGGATAACGTGGTTAGTTTGTGTCTAGCACGATTCTCCAATTGAGGTTATGCTGGTCGAGGCCAGCGCATTGGGTGACTTGTATCGGTGTGACGTGGAGACTTATAGCCTCCATGTGTTATGTATGCTCCATCAATGTAAGCACGTGTGGTCGAGACGCCAGAGATGTTCCAGGGTCATAAGGAGACCTTCTTTCTTTGTACATATTGGGTGATGTTTGGCACATGGGTGTGTGATTTATGTCTTGCACGGTCGAGACAAGGACACTTGGTGAGTTACACCACTGTCACGAGGAGACCTTGTATTGTGGTTGGTGTTTGGGAAAAACAGTGCGTGTAGATCCTCACTCGTCATTGTGGTGAAGGCTATGTCAACTGGGGGGAGTGTTTGTTTGTGTGGCTTCCACCCTTCACGAGGGACAACCGTACTATTGGTATGGAGCAGCATTACTTGAGAACACGACGACATGATCCTTGGTGCGGACCGGGTTGACGTCGTAGAACCAACGGGTGGTAGCTCCACCCACAAGTAGTAGCCACACATTTGCCATAATGTTCCGGGTGCTTACTTTGCTGCTTTGCATTCTTTACAGTCGCAAATTGGACTTCTTCTGAGCCCAATTTGCATGTTCTACTTTTGTTTTCCATTGATCGATGCCAGACATGTGCGTGTGATCGGTTGTATCGTCTGGCTTAAGGTTTTGTATCTCTCGGCTTAGACGTTATTGCATTTGGATAGTTGTGTGCAGAGTTATAGGCAAATTAGTGGTTTTGGGCTTGTTTTTATACAAACTAACATTATGCGTACGTCAGTTGCAATGTGACGCGGCAGGTATTTATGTTGCGTTCTTGTCAGTTTTCATCTCCTTCTGCAATTGTATTCAAGTTGAGCTTCCTGACACTCTTTATGTATCCCTACGTAGACCCTTGCAGTTTCATGCATGATTTGTGATTGTCATCACACATTAACTCGGCGATAATGCTTAGTTATGTGTCAAGCGCTTAGGAAGGTTCCAAGAATTTAATCATGGTATTAGAGCATTCTTTTACTCACATCTGTGACGCAATACACATCAACCTTTGTGATTTAACTTCGATCGGGCGAGGGCATTGTGGGAACTAACCTTCACCTCTGGTGTCCAAACAACTCTGACGTCTTCTCGTAATGGTCGACAGAAGTGTGGCAAATTGTATCATTGTTTTGATACTTTGAGGTTGATTTCTTGACACCCGTGGACTCTAACAAAACCATTCCTTGATATTCTCAAAGTCCACGACTTCTTGGTGGAGCTTCTTGAAGCAACCACTCATGACGCGACGTTGCAATGAGTGCTCGGCTTGAGCGCCGAGGACATGACATATGTTTAATTGTGATTAATGTCATTGTATACATATGCTGAACTTTTCCGATAGTTTTCATTAAAGTACACTTACTGCTTAGTTAAAATAACCTATTTTTCTATTGCTTTGTACCTCACCCTTGTGAACCACTTACGTTTCACTTAGAGTACGACAAATGATGCAAAGTGGAATTTTATGACTTTTTTAGGTATTATGGTTCAAATCTTAGATAACCTTGTGATGAATACTTCAAAATAATTGACATCTTCTTGCATAAACATTGTTGCTTCATTTTCATAAGTAGTCTTTGACAAGCAACAACTTCTTCTAACCGTTCTTCATCTACGTTCTGCACAACGTAACAAACAGGCCCGTTGTTGCGAATTTGTCCATTGGGAGTGATGGTTGATTCTCTTAAGCACCGAAGCTCGCATTGTCCATTTGTGACGATGGTGTTTGAGAGGAATATCATATCTCGAGTAAAGTTTGACACTCAAATGTGTTTGGCTTTGAACGTGAAAAGTCAATATGGTCAAACTCTCGGATTACCCCTCCCTCGAAAGTATTGTGCTATAACTTTCAAGCGTTGTTGGACGTCAGCGGCTCACCAAGAAATTGATGACCACAAGACGGCGTAATTGCCACGCCAAGACACAATCCTAGCGCGACATGGAAGTCATCTGATATCAAATTTGACATGTTTCTTTAAATCAACTAGTAAGACGAGTTGTAAAAGTGATTCATGAAAACTCGCTCGAGTTTTACACTATTTAGACAAGCCCTTTCTTCCTCACAAAGTGAAATATGTAGGTTCTCCTAGCTTAGGGCCCCTACTGGTCCCTCGTTACCGGTGTCCCACATGAAGTGGAGCATAACCGACCCACATATCCTAAACCACACAATTTTTCATCATCGTTTTAGTTGAGGACAAAATCAAAACAAAACGTTTCCAGGGGAGACGTTACTTTCTAAAATAGCCAACTAGGATGTCTTATTAACATCCTCATTCAAGGAGAACTTGTAAAAGAAAACAGGTCAGATACAATACATCATGCCATGGGAGTTCAACAATAGTGGGATTTGGTCTTTTTTTCATAATTGGTGTGCGACCACCCAGGCCTTCTACCATGGGGCCTGGGATAAAATCGTAAGAAAAATCTACAACTCTATGATACAAGTGATAGTAGGGGTCTTTATTGGAACATGGTTTATTCTATGGAAAAATTTCCCTCCCTTGATCGCATCGAGAGTACGGCGGAGTAGTGGAAAAAGGTAAAGAGGTTCCACAGAAATGTGGCAAAAAGCAAAAAGGTGCAATAGCGAGGCCTTTAACCGGCGAAAGTGAAACACATCTGGCGGTCCAAGGCCTCTGCCAAGTGTGTTGTACTATTCATAATCGTGAGGCAGCTCATCATGATCTCCGAGTCGTGTGCGAAGATCCTGGTGATCAATCTTGATGATAGATGAAAAGGACTAATTTTACAACACAAGTAGTTTCACGACGTGGGAGGTGCCCATGTTTGCAAATATGGTCAAAACATTTGGAGCAGAAACGCCTTCTGATAAGTGGAAAGAAATATGTCTTCTAATTAGTGGGAAGGAAAAATTTTATCCCTTACTGAATGGATGAAAGAGAACTTTGTCTTCGGTGTGGGAGGTGGGAAAATCCCTTTCACAGAGAAATGAGGAATGCCGATATGGCACACAAGAGTGGAAATGATGGAATGTCTATTGAGAGAGGAAATCAGGTTCCATATTTTGAAAGAATTCAACCCCTTACATTGATGATTTAGGAACGTCATTATGAAAAATGTGAATGGAATGAAGGACTTGGCTAGTGAATAAAGAACGATAGTATGGTCTCACCGACCTGTATTTTATGTTCTCTGGAATCGTTTAAATAAACATTGTTTATGATATTGAAATATGTAATTGCATATGAATTTTCAAGAAGGGAGTTCATTTTCAAGTGACATTGTGGGAAAAGTGTGATTTTGTTGTGTACGTCAAAAGAAATTCATATGAAGAAGCATAGGCAATGAACCCGACCTAGAAAGGATTTTTAAATGAAATGTTATTCATGAACGAAATGTTGCGTGAAAGAAGAAAATACCCTATGGTAACAAAACTTTAGGAACTTGTCTTGCATCAAATAGATAGTTGTTTTTCATTACAAATTCCACTGTAAAATTAGTAGTTGTTGGCTTGCTTCCTCTAACGCTCTTTCTTAAGTGAATGAATTGTGTTTTTGTTCCAGTTAAATAGCTCGCGCTTCTGGATTGTTGTGCAATGAGGATTATTTTTATTGCTGACGGAAACCAAAGAAAGGATGTGTGGTTGAATGAAGTCCAGATCGCATTTTTGTCACAAGCAAATGTGGTCCTTTTTTCCATAAGGTGATAGAATGTTGTTTCTTTGCTCATCAATACGAAGTGTCAATGTGTGCACATAGATTGTCCCACTAATTTATAAGATCTTCATGATGTATCTAGTAAGGTACTTACCACGTCACATGAATTTGTTCATGAATGACATGAATATCGATGTAGCTATGATGTTCATTTGTGAATTCATTAGTAATACACCCACTCTTTCATGAGAGTTAAGAAGGAGAGTTCGCTCTAGATGGAGCATTGACGACTCATGTTACTTAACCTTATCGAGTATATCGTGAACAACCTGGGCAACATAGGTCCCTTGCTTCGGTCAATCGATAGATATGCCGAAGCTATGAGAGCTCTCAGATTGGCTTACAACTCGGTCGAGGTATGCATCAAGTGTAAGGTATGTGATGCCCAATTATGAAGATATAGCACTGTTTAGTCCTGTCTTCATTTTCATCCGACGCATGTATATGCCACCTCTTGAGAAGCCATACGAAGGAGCATTCAAGTTGTAAAGCGTTTTTAGTCATGTCAAAGGACGAAATGACAGTCAGCAAACAAAAGGAGAAAACAACTTTGCACTTTTGAAAGAGGATGAAACATCAATCTGACATGGGAAAAGGCTACTACCGCACAGGGCGTAAGACAAATCATATATTTCATTGTCAAGAATGATGAATGATAGACGGAAATTGTTTCTATGTTCTTGTAGATGTAATAGGTCTTTCTCTTTGCCTCCATATAAATGAAGTTCTTCTTTCGGCTGTGAAGCATCCATCTTACAACATGTTACAGACTCCGACAACGGAGAATAGCCAGATGTGATGTCTTCGGAAAAAAGATTATTTTGTGGAGTGAAACAAGAAAATACTCTGTGGTAACAAAACCTTAGGAGATTTTCTTGCATTGAACTGATAGTTGTTTTACATCACAAACTGTAGTGAAAAATCATTTTGCATTGGCTTGTTTTGACTAACGCTCTTTGTTGTGTGAATAAGTTTTGCTGTTGGTCATGTTTAAAAACTCGCGCTTTTCGATTGTTGTGCACAGAGGAATATTTGTTTTGTCAACAAAAACCAAAGAAAGGATGTGCAATGTAATGAAATCATGAATCACATTTTTATTATAAGCAAATGTGGTTCTTTTTCCATTAGGTGATACCACCCTGATTATTTGCTCATCAATACAAAGTGTAAAAGTGTGTACATAAATTGTTACATTAATTTGTAAGAACTTAATGATGTATCCAGTAAGGTAGTTATCACGTCACAAAAAGTTGATCATGAATGACATATACATCGATCCAGTTACGACGCTCATTTGTGAAATCATTGGTAATACCCCCCTCTTTCATGAGAGTTAAGAAGCGGGGCTAAATCTAGATGGAGCACCGACGGCTCAGGTTGCGGAACCATACGAAATACATCACAGATAATCGAGTCGTAGTAGCGATGCAACAAAGGTTCCTTGCTTCGGTCAAAGCCACGAGAGCCGTCCGATTGGGGTACATCTCGGTTGAGGTATCTGATGCCTAATTTTGAAGACGGTGACATGTCCATCCTTAGGGTGTGTTGTCGGCTGCGACATAAACAAACATTGTGAATGAATTGTGTTTTTGAACCCAACACAAAATGTATGCTGTGTTCAACCGATGGTTTGATTCATACTTTTGGTTGAGAGAAAACTATGAAATCGTAAGTGTTCTGAAAGTGAACAAACTTCATTGGCGTCGCAATCGACATAAGCTTATACAATGCTGCGGGGTGGAAATGGTTTGAAAAATAAATCATGTATTTGTAATTTGGTTGATCAAAGTGGGAAGAAAATTTCTTGTTTGTATGACAAAACAGAGAAAGTCATTCCCGTCGATGGAAAAGTAGTCTTCGTGGAAGGTATAGAAATTTTTGTTTCATCACAAAGAACAGGAAAATCATTTTTTTTCAACCGGTATTATCATTTTTGTTTCACCAAACAAGAAATTTCTGTCATCAAACTAGAAAGTATCGTTTTGCTACACCGAACAGAAGTTTTTTGCCAGCATCCACGTGACTTCGCCCGTCACGTGGGTGCTCGCGTGCTTCTTGCTTATGTAACCTCATCATGGTGGAAGGAAACATCGAATTCATGTTTGCCGCATGAAACCTGGAAATCACACCTTCTGAATACAAGTACTTCATTCCAGATATGAGCTGTCCAAACCAGAATTCTTATCACATCGGTTCGCTGTCCGGTCCCCGGACATCACGCGCTATGAGAAACAGTTGTTTGGTTTTTTCTTGTCTCGTCCGTTTGTGCAGGCCTTTTCTGTTCCGTTCGCATAAAGTTTTGGCCATATTTTGCGCTAGCTTATACACAGCTGCCGCGCATGATCCTTTGCATCAGCTGGTGGCCCTTGGTTCCACCACTACAGACCAAAATGACAGGCCTGTCTACGTCAAATAGCACCTGCACAGTAGATGTCGCCCGAACCTGCTTCCGATGAAGATAGCTTCCCCGTTATGCGCCCTTAGCATGTCTCTTCTGCCGATGCCGTTCGGTGAACGAGAGGGTCCACGGAGGCCGTTGCGGGCACCTGGCCTGCTCCGCTAACCGCCGGCCGAGCTCTTCGCCTCGTCTCCGCTCTCTGCAATACCACGGCTGTGCTCTGCACGTCGTCGCATCCCAGCTACTTTCCGTGCCCCTCACGCCCGTCCTCCACGGTTTTGTCGCCGTCGTCCCGGTCGGTTCCGTGATTTGGCCGGTGCCGTTGCCGTCGGCTTGATTTATCTTCTCTTTCGAAGTTCTTCCGCTGTCTCAAGTCCCACAGCACCGACCTCCCATTGTGCAACGTCAAACTCCTTTGTCATCTGAGCTGGGACACCACCTTGGTGACTTTGGTCAGTCCAGTTTCCGTGCCGAACCCCCGTCGGCTTCCTCCTCGTTGTGCCGTCCTGCTAGGATCATCCAACTTGCAAGGGAAGCTTTCTGCGTCGCAGCAGCAGCCTACAGCGATGCTGCGTCCGCCCGCTCAAGTACCACGCGCGTTTCGTTTGCACTCTCTAGCCTTGCGGGTCCCAATGGCCGCCGAAGCAAGGCACTGACTGGGGCTCTCATTGTGCTGCACGCCTGCAGCTTCGAGCATCAGTAGTGACAACGTACGGTTGAGCCTCTGAGTAGGAGCGCGAGGTGAATTGCTGGTAAGCAGAACGCCTGCCGCCCGCACACTGGACGGCGCCAGGCAGCAGATTGGTCCCTCTGTTTCCAGGTAGGCACCGAGCTCCGGTGCACGACAGAGGAGGCCTGTTCAGACGCTGCGGAAGACTTGGAGGAGGTCAACATGTGGAGGCTGTGAGGGCGAAGTCGTGGGTAGTTGCGAAGCCGTCTCAGGAGGAGGAGCAGCCGCAGCAGGCAGGTTAGCGGCGGCGGCGGCTACGGTGGCGAGCAACAGTGGCGGCGGCGGTGCCAGCAGGCGCAGCAGCAAGAGCAGCAACCTGGGCAGCTGAAGCAGCAGTAGCATCAGTAGGGTATTCCACAGGAGCAAGCACCTTCTTCGTTCATTATTGCATCCACGGCAAAAACGGCGGCAGCAGCAGCAGGAGCAGTCATGGGTGCCATGACGTCGTCCATTGCGGCCAAGTTCGCCTTCTTCCCGCCCACGCCCCCCTCCTACACCATCTCCAAAGACCCCGGGACCGGGCGGCTGCGGTTCAACGAGATTCCGCCGCAGGAGAACGTGGAAGTGATGTACCTGGAGACGGCGCGTAGGCAGGAAATCGCCGCCATGTTCGTGCGCAACCCCCGCGCGCGCTTCACGCTGCTCTACTCGCACGGCAACGCCGCCGACCTGGGCCAGATGCACGACCTCTACGTGGAACTGAGCAACATGCTGCGCGTCAACCTGCTTGGGTGAGCTGCGTGCCCTGCGTGCGCGCTTGCGGAAGGCGGTGGATGGGTGGGCTGGTGGGGAGTGGGGCGGGGATAAGGGGGAGGGAAGGGAAGGGGTGCGGTGGGACGAAGTAAGTGGGTATGGGGAGAGAAGGTGGGAAGTTGGTGCTGCAGAAGGAGAGCGGGGAAGGGAGCCGGATTGGAACAGTGGGATTTGTTGTTGAGAAGCGGTGGAGTTGGCCCAGTTTGGAGTGGGAATGCAGTAGTCCACCATCAGTGGAGCAGTATGGACGTCAGTTGGCTGTGGTGGATGGTGTGGGGTCAGGGATGGGTTGAAGGAGCTCGAGCGAGGAGTGACGTGGAACGCACACTCGGGAGGGAGGAGGGCGCTGACAGGGTAAGAAGGCAGCGGCATGGAGGACGGGAAGCCGATCAAAGGTTGTACCAATGAACTTTGAACACGGGGGCAAGCTGTTGCCAGTCGGTGCCGCAGCGGATGGCAACCGATGGCTCTTGAGTCATTTGGAACTGATTCATATTGATGACGCCATTTGGATGTTGGTCACAGCGTCAGCAGCAGTTATGTCCTGCAGGAGCAACATCCTCCGTAGCCGGTGCAGTCTCAGGTCGACTCAGGCCTGTGTGTGGCTACAGTCTTCCACCATCGCTGCACGTTGTTGTGAGAGTTGCTGCACGTTGGTGTGAGAGTTGCTGCTTGTTGGTGTGAGAGTCGCTGGACGTTGGTGTGAGAGTTGATGCACGTTGGTGTGAGAGTGGCTGCGAGAGTTGACACTGTCGCTCGCAAGCTGGTGGCTGAAAGCCCGCCAGCGGAGCATTCACAACGTGGTCTTGCTGGCCTTCATGTCCACCGCTGCACTGCAACATGGTTCCTCTTCTCCCTCACATGCCTGTCGTCCCTCGCACATGACCCTGTGCCATCCCCCGCCCCCCGTGAATGGGCGTGTGCTTTGGCTTGTGTGTGCAGGTATGATTATACGGGGTACGGGGCTTCAACAGGAAAGGTATGACCGCTTTGGATGCTGGTGTGTGGGTGTTGGGGGGGGTGGGGGGGCTGCGGCCTTGGGGAAGGTGGTGGGATGGGTGCCTGTTGGGTGAGAGCTAGGGAGTGGCACTCACGCAGCAAATTCAAGCTATAATGGAACTGCAGAGCGGTTTTTGGCTGCCGGCGTTGTCTTTGTTCCCATTTGCCGTCGCTGTGGTTTTGCTTGCCGTTATCACTAGCTGTCGTCAATCGCCGCTGTCGCTTGCTGAAGTTCCCTACTGTTCTCTGCTTGCCGTTGTCGCTTGCTCTTGTCTGCTTGCCGTTGTTGCTTGCTGAAGTTTCTTGCTGTTTTCTGCTTTCTTGTGTTGGCTTAGTGGCATGTGTTTTGTTGCCGCTGCCGTTGGTATGTCGTTTCCGTCCTAAGTTTGATTCAGCCATCACCAGCACATGCAGGTCTCTGCAGTCACATTCTCTAGCTGCCGCCCTCGCTGTCAGTTCCGTCGTCCGTCATGCATCGCTGCCTGCTCGCTCCACCAAGCTCTGCGGCGTGTGTGCCTCGGGCACGCGCCGCGCGCGCATTCCTGTGTTGTTGTGACCTGTTCCTTGTGTTGTCTGTCGCCCGCGCCCATGCAGCCAACAGAGTACAACACGTACGCCGACATAGAGGCGGCGTTCCGCTGCCTTGTGACTAAGTACGGCATCCAGGAGGAGGACATCATCCTGTACGGCCAGTCGGTGGGCAGCGGGCCCACAGTGGACCTGGCGGCGCGCACGCCGCGGTTGCGCGGCGTGGTGCTGCACAGCCCCATCATGTCCGGCGTGCGCGTGCTGTACGATGTGCAGCGCACCTACTGGTTCGACATCTTCCCGGTATGAATGTGCTTGTGCATGTGTGTGTGGATGTGTGTGTGCGTGTGCATGTTGATGTGGATGTGGATGTGCATGTGTGTGCATGTGCGTGTGCATGTGGGTGTGGGTGTGGGTGTGGGTGTGGGTGTGGGTGTGGGACTGGGTTTGGGTGTGCATGTGCTTGTGCGCGTGCATGTGGGTGTGGGTGTGCGTGTGCGTGTTTGTGCATGTGGGTGTGGATGTGTGGATGCATATGTGTGTGCATGTGTGTGTGCGCGTCCGTGGGCGTGTGTGTGAGGGTGTGGGTGGTTACGGGTTTGGTGTGTGCGTTTGTGTGTGTGCATGTGCATGTGCATGTGTGTATGCGTGTGCGTGTGTGTATGCGTGTGGATGTGGGTGTGCGTGTGCGTATGCGAGTGGATGTGGGTGTGCGCGTGCGTGTGCATGTACCTGTGCACGTGCTTGTGCTAGTGCGCTGGACTGCAGGGTGTTAGGGGTGGGTGGCTGGGTCGCTCCTGTACGTTCTAAGAAGTGACAGAAGTGAAGGTCTGCGTAGTCTGTTGTAAACCATATGGAGGTGGAGAATGTTCATGGACTTGAATAGTAAGTGCCCCGGCGCTTGCTCTGGCTGGTTGCCTCTTGTGTTAGAGATGGTGGCTTGAGACAGCTTGACAAGCTGGAGTGGTGGAAGTAGGCAGCGTCATCAAAGCGTGACACAACTTCACTACGATGGCGTAAGGAGTGCAGAAGGGGTATTGAGGTGTCCTTGTCGGGGAGGGACGACGCGTCCGCGACGCTTCATTGAACTGTTGCGACGTGAAGAGGTGATTGGTGGTGTGACTGTGATTCTCCCTAGCGCTAGTTCAACAAGGAGGCGGACCAACTTTGCTAGTGTTCTCCATCCGACGAGTTGTGCATGGCTTGCGATGTGTTTCCTTTGTTCGGAAAGGAAGCGGGGCTTAACAAGGAGAAGAGAGAAGGAAGGTGAGAGATTTCTGCAGGGGACAGATACTGGGACCTGATTCCTGCGGCCTTCTCTCGCTGCGCCCAGTCGTAGCAAGCATGACTTCTCTCCCGTTCATGTTGAGACCGGTGGTTTGGACTCGACCAGTATCGCAGCAGCAATGTGAAAAGGGCAGGGGCCCTTCGCCGGCGAGTCATACTCATGGCAACTCGCACGAACGGTGGCAGCAAGGGTGGCACGGGTAGTCTGCAATGACGATGCGAGGGCTGTCCTCAGCCTCCTGGACAGCGCAGCACTGCAATGCATGGTCGCCGTGTTGGGTGACATGTCTTTGAGTCTAGCTGTGGAAAATGATACTCTGGAAGTGCAGGAGGCTAGGGGTACACCTGACCCAGTCTGTAAGAAACAAACTCGTTTGGGAAACCGAATAGTTCCGGTCTGGTCAAAATGGCTTTGTGTTGAACTGATTCGAAATCCAAGCCGATTCAGTTCAGTGTTGAACTGAACCGAACTGGTTTGGATTTAGAATATGTTTAGGAACGTTTTCCTTGACTCCAGTTTGGTTTGAATCGAATTGGTTGCATCTGGGTCTTCCTTTTGTTGATGGGGAAAACGATCTGAAACTCCTTCGACTCGCGGTTTCTTGTTTCCAAAAGTCCGAGGCACTAGTCAAAGCACCTTGCTGCATGTATAATTGTCTGAAGATGACATCAAGCCCTTCCTGTGCTCCGGAATAAGTTGGTTCAGCCGCACCGGTTGATTTCACCGGGCTAGGTAGTTTGAATCGGTTCTACCAAACAGAGTTTCGAAGCGGTTTGGTTTGAACCTGATCTGATCCCCCTCCCCCTAATTTTGTCCAAGGCAAGCCCTTGCTTGGGAGAAATGTAAGAGGAATCAGACGTGACGGGGTACCGTTTTGTCTACAACAGCTCACAGCGACATTTGTGATCTCTCATGCTCTATGCATGCACATTGCATCACATCACATCACATCACATCACATCACATCACATCACATCACATCACATCACATCACATCACATCACATCACATCGCATCGCATCGCATCGCATC
>SZWC01006499.1:0-15003 GCA_023375785.1 Penium margaritaceum
TGTGTGTGTGTGTGTGTGTGTGTGTGTGTGTGTGGTTGTGTGTGTGTGTGTGTTTGTGTGTGTATTTTTGTGTGGACTTGCGTGCGTGTGTGGGTGCATGCGTATGTGTGTGCGTGCGTGTGTACGTATGTGCCTGCGTACATGCGAGTGTGTGTTCATGCGTATGTGCGTGTGTTTTTGAGTGCGTGCATTCGTGCACATGAGCGTGCATGTGTGCGTGCATGCGTGTGTGGGTGCGTTTGTGCATGCATGTTTGTGTGCATGCTTGTGTGCATGCGTGCGTGTGTGCGTGCATGACTGTGTACGTGTGTGCATGCGTGCATGTGTGCTTGTGTGATTGCCAGGAGTCCAGGTTGGAACATACGTCACTCTCCTATCGGAAGGCAAAGACCCAGTGCATAACAGAAAATTCATCCGCAAGGCAAAGGATGTAGCAACTAACCCCTCCACCAAGGCATCATTTGCAAGGGGTCCCAGGAAATCGCCATGCACGAGGTCAACCGGGTGTGTGGTGTGAGACTCAGATGTAGAGAATAGGGACCAATGCATTTAGCCCTAAGCACAGTTAAGACAATCACCAGAACAAGGGACAGGGAAGGTGGATGCGCCAAGACCATAAACAGGCAGGTTACTAAGCAAGCTTTCAATGGCAATGGAGTGGATGTGACAAAGGTGGTGGTGGAGTAACTGTGCATGCGCTGGGAAGGGGGAGCATCGAACGTGAACGAGGGCAATGGTGGCAGGGTCAGGCACAAAGGGTGAAACACAAAACAGACGATCACAGTGCCTGCCATGAAGAAAAATGCGGCCAACAGTACAATGCATCACAGATGAAATGCTGTGGCTAGAGGAGAAGGCCTTGCCCTATTCATCCAGAGACGTAACAGAGAGAACACTCGGCTCAAGAGAGGGCACGTACAGGACATCTGGCAGAAACAACTCCTCCCCACGCCCAACAAAGCAGACCACGCCGACACCCTCAACACAGAGAATTTGGCCGGATCTAGTTCGAACAAAGCCAACAGAGCCAACGGGACCTAGCGAGAAAAATGAGGATCGGGAGAAGGTCATGTGATGGATTTGCCTTGGAATGAAGGATCCAAAAGCCACCTGACACGTAGACAGATGCAGGAACATGGCTGACAGCAACAATAGCATGATGCAGCTGAAGCTGCTGACCATAGGCAGTGGGAAAATGAGGCAAGCGAACAGACTGCCAATCCTCAATCCATGGAACATCGACGGGGGAACACCCCTAAACGTGACCCGATGTTGAACCACAAGAACCCCTTTCCATATGACACGCAAGTGAATTCAAGCCTGAACACACACTCTCAACTCCCTGATCACGGAGGTGATGCTAGTGGACTGCATGGAAGAGAGTTGCTTCCAGATGAAGGTCATCCTCAGGTTGGACAGGAGTGATGACGATGCTGAAGGAAAGATGAGAGTAGTTGGGAGAGGCCCAGGGTGGAGGAGAGCAAGGGCCAGAAGGGGAGCCATAGAAGATAGGCCCCCCAAACCCTCGGGGCCAACCCCAGGGCTAAGGCAGTGTAGGAGATGCCATGGTGGTCCTGTAGGCGGCAGGGTCTATGGATGAGGATAAACCGCAGCTCGAGGATGAATTAGAGGTGGAGGCGCGAGGAGCATCACTACCACCACTGGGGGAGCGGGCCCACTGTGCCCGCAAAGCGGAAGCAAGGCGTGTATCGTCAGGGGGCACAAGACACTTGAGAGTGGAGTGGCTAGAGATACCACAGTTACAACACATCACAGTTCCGGAGGAGGAGGAAGAGGATGAGGAGCCACCATATCCCCGCCCTTTGCCACGTCCTCCTGGACCACCCCGAGACCCACCGCCAGAGACAAGGGATGTGGCGGAAGATGAGGCAAAGGTGGCTGGTGTGATGGAAGTGGCGGAAGATGAGGCAGAGGTGGAGGCAGATGAGGAAGAGAGTGTAGTGGTGGTAGTGGCAACTGCAGTGCAATGGATGTACCTGGTCTGCAAAGAGCTCCACCAATCGGTGAGGCGCTGCAAGGTGAACTCCCGTAGAGAACCAATGCCTTGTGGGACATCAATAGGAATAGGAACGGTTGCAAGACGCTCAAGCTCAGAGGCTTTTACCTCCCAAAAGATGTCGGAAAACTCAGGGTTGATTCCGTGGACGATGGATAGGAAAACTGGAAACTATCCATGTGTCGCCTTACCCAAGTCGCGAAACAGGCAGAGACAGTGAGCCCAATAGGCATCAGCAATCTCATAAGCTTGCATAGACAGTGTATTGAACCGGACAGTGAGGGCCCTTTGTGCATCATGCCCTGTGACTCTGGGGCGGTGTTTGATAAGTGCATGTGCGCCAACTGGGTTTGCAGGCATGCCTCATGTATTATTATTGTTGTAGGACCCGATCTCATCAGTGAGATCATCGGGACCAGTACGGATGAGAGTACGAGCTCTCATCCGTGACAATGGCAGGTGGTGTCCCTAGGATCTTGAGGCACTGCCACGTGGAACCACCTCCTTCAAGATGTGGTTACTTCCGCGACTGCTCTGATACCAATAGGTGGTAGAGGATTGCTAGGGTAACACACACGTCAAGCAACAGAGAAAGAAAAAGCCATTGATGGAGCAAGATCATTCCTTAGAGTAAGGAACAACAAGAAAACAAGAAGTAGAGTAACAGGGCAACGAGGTGATACACACCTGCTGGAAAAGTGGCATACCTCAGGTAAAACAGTGGCATATTTTGTGGTCGAACTGGACACTGATCCAAAGTGGCATACTTCCGGAGAGAGATCAGCAAAACAACAAGAGAGGTGGGAGATGTGTCGCTAGTCTCTCTCTGATCCTCCTGTCTACCTACAGACTCTCTGGACCCTATTCGGAGGCGGGGTCAGTTACGATGTGTTGGGATTCTAACCTGCTCACAGCGCCTGCCGCAGACTTTCAGTGTACCTGTATTCTATCAGGAAAACGTGGACAGGTTATACATATTCCGGTGAAAATCGCACAATCAGCCAAAGTTGTTTGGCAGGTGGAGCAACAGGAGTGACCAAGACTGCAAGCATGAGCTCCTCTCGGTCCAAACAGCTGACCTGGCATCTAGCTGGAGAAGCAGAGATATGTTTAGCAGGACAGGAAATTACCAAAGACTTTGTAAAGATCCAAGGCACAGAGGATAGTCTATAGCAAGATCGGGGGATCTGGGCCACAGTCTATAGCAACCTCAATGACCTGACCACCAAGCCTTCCTGACCAGCACAGAGGAATCGGGACGTGTCGCCATACTCTTCAAAATCTTCTGGAAAGCGTCTCTACCCTTGTGGTCGACATTGCTGGACCTTCAATGGACACCACTAAATTCACTTCAATCCAAGCCTCTGAGTAGACAGCTAAAGACACTCCTGATTTCTCAACATTCACGAATGATGAAGGCCCCAAGACACAAGACCTGGAAATGAAGGAAGACGGGAAAATCTTCAAAGAACTGGCTATGCGCATAATTGACAGTGCATTTCTAGCAGCAGTTGGTCGTCTCGCCTGGATTCTGGACTCTGGCAGTACAAAATACATGACGTGCAAAAGGGTGCGGTTCGCATAAATTACCCCTTTTCAAAAGCCAAGAGGTGTTCGTGTTGGGGATGGCCGTGTCATTCTAGCATACGGCAAGGCACAGTACTTGTGAACATTTAGCTTTAAGGGAAGGTTGTTACCAGAACCTTCAATGATGTTTTCTACATCCCAGATCTGGCTGCCAATCTACTATCAGTGACTCGGCTGAACAACAAAGGATTCAGATTCCTCTTTGACACCGACAAGAACTGCAAAATTCTCAATGAAAATCATCAGTTGGCAGCACTTGCAACTCCTTTGGGAAATCTGAACCTTCTGGACACAGCTGAAGTGCCACTCTCATCTCCAGAAGTCACAGACATCACATTTGTGGCTACTGAAGGATTGTCCGAGAACTCTGGTGTCTCAGCCATCACAGAACCCAGCACATCCCAACTGCATTCACTTGAACTCTGACACAAGAGACTGGCGCATGTGAATTACATAACTCTACATCACATGGCCGAAAACAAACAAGTGCATAATCTTCCCAAGGCCCTGCAAATCCCCACCACTGACAGTCCCTGCAGTGGCTGTTTGACAGGAAAGCATAAGTAGGCAAAGTTAATAAGTTACAACACAACGAGCACAACATCTCCTCTTGAACTCATTGACGTTTATCGCTGCTTCATGTGCAAAGCCTCTCTATAAAAAAAACACTGCTTTCTGGTGATCCTTGATGACTAAACTTACATGGTGTGGATAAAAGTGCTGCGTTACAAATCTGAAGTTCCTGACATCCTCAAGACATGGATTTGCCTCATCGAGAACGAGGAGAACCTTACCTTCAAGAAGGTCTGCAGTGGCAACGGTACGCAAATTACCAATTCCAGTCTATCAGCTTTCTATGCAGCAAAGGGCATCCAACATCAGCGCACAGTACCATATACGCCACAAAAAATTGGGCGTGCTGAACCCATGAATCAGACCCTCTTGGAACAGACAAAGACTCTTAAAAACCAAAAAAAAAAGGACAAAGACCATGCTGCACACAGAGGGATTTCCTCAGTTTCTTAGTTCTCAGTTTTCTTGGCAGAAGCTCAATCCACAGCAGCATACATCACCAATCCACTGCCAACACCCAAGCTTCCTGCAGGAACTGCTAAACCATATGAAGCATGGATATCGCCCATATGCTGAACATCTGAAGATCTTTGGTTGCACAGCTCATGCTTGGATTTGTCCAGCTGAAAGGACCAAAATTGATTGTTCTGGGATATGAGGATCACTGCAACATCTACCACCTCCGGGATCCAACTAATAGATCATTTGTTTGCAGTTGCTCTCCCATCTTTGACAAAAGCTTTGTCGACTGAAAAAGCGCTGTCTAATTGAACAATCCAATCGCGCTGTCCAATCTAACTCTCACCACAGTCCTGAACGTTGATCCTGTGGTTGAACCTACCATCCTCTGTCGGGACCAGACTCCTGAAAAACACGAAGGATTCCTACTACCTATGGCACCCTCATCATCTGTTCAAACTTTTTTCTACTGCTCCATCAGCTTCATCTCCTCCAACAACCTTAACTGTAGCTCCCAATGCCAGCAACTCCACTCTCATCCGCGGATCTACTCGCATCACAAAACCCCATTTTTTTCTTCAGTTGAGTTTTCTCAACACCACAGATCACTTGGAAGACTACCTACCAGATGACAACGCTCTTCTCACCCAAGTTGTTGACCCGGTCAGCTACAAAGTTGCCATGCGACAACCAGAAGCTGAAAACTGGTGACAAGTACCAGAAGAAGAGTTTACTCAGCTCCGCAAGCAAAACACCTGGACCCTGGTGCCTAGACCAACCGGTGAACCCACAGTCATGTGCAAATGGGTATTTTGCCACAAATTGAACAGCGTAGGGGAACCTGAGTGCTACAAAGCAAGGTTGGTTGCCCGTGGCTACAGGAAAATTCCCGGCCTCAACAAGAGTGACACATTTGCTCCTCTGGCCAGGTATTCCTCAATTTGCGTTATCCTTTCTCTTGCTGCTGATAACAACTGGCATCTTCATCTGATGGATTTCAAGTGTGCTTTCTTGAACGGAGATGTTGCCAAAGTCACTTGCATGCAGCAACCTTAAGGATTCATCGACTCTTCCCAGCTCGACATGGTCTGCAAGGTCAATTGCTCCCTGCACGGACTCAAACAGGCTCCATGCCAATGGAACATCAAGATTTGTCAAATTTTTATCTCTGAGGGCCTTGGAAGTCTTCATTCTGATCACTCTTTCTACTTCCGCTCCTATCCACAAGCTCTGGGGGTCATTCTGTATGTCGATGACATAATCCTGTTTGGATCTGATCTGACATTTATCTGTGCTTCCAAAGCTGCCCTCTTGAAGCGCTTTGAAATGTCCAACATGGCTCCACTCCGCTACTACCTTGGCATTTAGATTCAACATGATATGGCTCAAAACCGTGTCACTCTTGCTCAAGCCACATATGCTCAACGTGTGGAAGGCAAGCTTGGAGTTGGCGTAGCTTCACCCATCACTGCACCACTTGCCACACAACACGGGCTCACCGTTTCCTTCTACAACAACCGATCTTTCTGGTCCTACCGACGCCAAGCTGTATCCCAGCATCGTGGGCTCCCTGATGTATGCATCGGTCGCCATGCGGCCTGATTTGTCATACGCCTTTGGCATTCTCAGCCAGGGCTGTCATACTTCCACAATGGCTGAGTCGTTGCCACCAAATGCAGTGTTCTCTACCTTCGAAACACGTCCATACTCAGCATCCATTATGTCTCCAGCGGTGACAGCATTCTCACCCGTTACTGTGATGCTGATATCTCTGGCGATCAGTCCACCAGAAAATCCACCTAAGGATACGTCTTCATGCTCAACGGTGGACCAGTCAGCTGGCGCTCCAAGAGAAAGCCTGTGGTTGCTCTCTCTTCCATCGAGGCTCAATGAAAGTGAAACCACGTGCAAAGCCATCTGGCTCTGCATGCTTCTGGCTGAGTTAGGCCATGTCCAGCTTGATTCCACTCTGATTCACTGTGATAATAAGGCTGCCATCACCCTCTCTGAAGATCCAGTGCTCCATGATCGCACCAAACACATGCATTGGCAGTATCACTACGGTTGTGACATCGACGCCAATGGTGAAATCCGCATGTCCCATACTGCCATACAGACAGGAGGCATCTTCACCAAGGCTCTCTCTGTTGACTTTCACAGCTCTCTCTCTGCGCTTGTCTTGGCCTTGCTGCTGCACCTCCTTAGCTCTCTTGCTAACTCGGCCCATTGGTTGCCTCTCCGGCCTCCCCATCTGAGGCGTTGGATTGGGTGGCTTCCTTCCGGCCCCTCCTCTTCTCACCGGTGATCCTCTGCTCCCTCCCGGTTCCTCCCATATGAGGCATTGGAACTGGTGGGGACATTGGGTCCCGCAGCTCACGCTCCCTACTGCTTCTGCTTGCTTCTGTCTGCTCACTTTCCTTTCCTTCTCTTGCGCATTGCAGTTTCTGTGTCTCTTTTTCTTGTCCTCGTGCCTCGATCCTCACTTTGCGACAATCTCGGGGCCTGACTCCTTCACTCCTTGACTGTCGTCTTGTCCACCGCCAGAGGGGGGGTTTGCAATCTCCTTTCCTTCTGCCATTTCCTCATGCTTCATTGCTCCCGGACACTTTTTACTCTTGTCCGCGTTCTCTCCAGCCTGGCTCCCGCTGGGGGAGGGGTGAGGGGGGTTCCTCTCCTATGGCCCCACTCTCTTCACTTCTTAAAATCTCATCTGGACTTTATCTCTTGGCTTTCTACGCTTCTGATTACAGTGGGTGTGGGATGGTGCTAGACAGCCTATGCAGTAACCCCATGCCCACTGTGTCCCCTCTTCCACAGCCTAGCATCATCTCCAACCCAACTACCATTTTCTCTCGTCCGGCTGGGTTGCCCATCTGTCCCTGAGCCGTCTCCTTACTTCATGCAGGAGGGCCACTCCCCATTATTCTCCAATTCTCCTGGCTTCTTCATTCTGTGCTCAAAACTGGGACAACCCTCAGGGAGGTGATCACGCTCACCAAGAGCCGCCTAGGCAAGACCAACTGTGTGTGAGAGGGAGTTACAGGTTGCACAAACAGAAATCACGGAAGTGAATGTAGGTTTACAGAGAGTGTGAATTTCTGAATGGAATCTTGAATTAGAAATTAAATGATCACAACTTTCTAACAAGCCCTTAGACACCTCATTTGGCCAAGGGATCACTGACATACACTCTGCCAAAGTTGACCCTCTAGCACACTCCCAGAAGTCACATTGTCATGCATGAGAATTATGTCTCCCATGACCTGCACGGCCAATAATAGTGTACTGGTCCTTCCTTGAAGTTGCCTGGAGGTTCTCCAGCTGGCTTTTCTCCTTGAAGGCCGCTCTCAGCCATCTTGGCCAGTAATTCTACCGCCTTTTGTGCTGAAAGTGCTCCGGTCGTCACTTGAATTCAACCCGTGATTTCCAAACTTTGGAAATCCATATCTCACTCAAATGGACTCGGACTTGAGTTTCATAAAGTGTGTTGGATCCTGTAAAATGTCCTCTATGCAGGGGTGCTATCAAATAGTATATATCAAGCAACCCATTGTTGTCATTTTCTGACACCCTCATATCCATCAGTCCCCTACTTTGCAAGAATAAAAATCACACTATTCCGCACTGTCAGAGCAATGGCACTCATGTTGTGACAATAGATGGTGGTTGTTGCGGTCTGCTGCTCTCCAAGGCTTGCTAGCAGCTCATGCAACCACACGGCTTCCTTTGCTGCTTCACTCAAGATGATCTACTCTACTTTGGTGGAGGAGAGGGCAACGCACTCTTACTTCTTGCTCCTCCAGCTGCTTGCATCTCCTCCAAGCACAAACACGAACCAACTGGTCGACCTCCTTGTGTCTAGGTCACCTCCCCAATTTGCATCACTGTAGCCAATGAGGATGAGGCTGTTGTTTCCATTGAAGGCCAGGCAAAGGCTGCTGCTGCTTAACAGGTAGCGCAGCAAGCGCTCAACCGCCTCCCAATGCGGCATGCCCGGATTCGCGCAAAACTTGCTGAGCACTCCCACTTCTTGGCAGATGTCGAAGTGCGTGCCCACTGCGGCATACATGAGGCTTCCAACTGCTGCTTGGTATGGCACTGCTGCCATGCGACTGCTCTCTTGCATGCCGTGGGGAGTCTGCTTCATGCTCAGCTTTGCTCTCTCTTCCAGTGGTGTTGCGGCCTTGCGTGCTCCTGCCATGTTGAAGCGGTTCATGATGTTGCTCACGTACGTATTCTGCGTCATCGCTAAGGTTTGTTGCTGCCATTCGCACTTGACCTGAAGGCCAAGGTAGTAACTGAGCTCTCCCATGTCTTTCATGTCAAACCTGGTAGCAAGGGACTACTTCACGTCGTCCAAAAGAGGCTTGGTCAGATGCAATGAGCAGGTTGTCAACATAGAGCAAGATCATAACCTGGCTTGCCTCTTGCATGCGCCCATAGACTGCATGATCAGCTTCACTACACACAAAGCCTAGGCCAGCCAGCTACTCATCCATCTTGTGGTACCATGCTCATGGTGCTTGCTTCAGGCCGTAGAGAGCCTTCACAAGCTTGCACACCAAATCATCCTTTCCTTCCACCACATACCCCTCCAGCTGCTCCATGTACACATCCTCCTTGAGTTCACCATTCAAATTAGCACACGTCACATCCATTTGGTGTACCTCCCAATCCATAGCAGCAGTAAGAGCGAGGATCATTCGGATGGATGGAAACTTGGCGACAGGTGCAAATGCCTCATTGTAATCCATACCCTCAGTCTGTGCATAACCCTTTGCAACCAGCTGTGCTTTGTACCTGAGAACCTTACCATCCACACCACACTTGCACCTGAAGATCCACCTGCACCCGATCACCCGACTGCCAAGTGGACCTTCCTCGAGGATCCAGGTGCCATTTTTCATGAACGCACCACACTCCTTGTCTACTGCGGCACACCAATCTGCTGCCTCGGCGTTGTGCATGGCTTTGGTGATGGTGGCTGGGTCATTGGTGGCGGTGAGGAAGAGGAGCTCGAGGTCAGAGGACTCTGTTGATGGTTGAGCAGGTCACATATTTAGTCACTCCCCTTGCTGTGTCTGTTTCTTTGCAAGTCTCTCGGACCCCCGTAGCTACTCCCCACTGTCCTTTGCACCTTTGTTCAGGCACACAGACCTTTGTGGCAGCTGTTGTGCATTATTTTGCTCCTCCTCCTCATCAGATTCGGCTGCTGGCTCCTTCTCCTCCTCAGCTCCCTCCACCTCCTTGCCATTGCCGCTATAACCGCCATCTTTTGCATTGTCCTCTTCTGCTACCAGTTCTTTTCTCACCTGAGGTACAAGTACATGAGCAAGTGGGACTACAGACATAGGGCTCCAAGTCCAGCCCTTCACGTCCTCTAGAAAGACTGTGTCACGGCTGCGGATGATCTTGCTAGCAGCGAGGTTGTAGAGGTGGTATCCCATGGTGTCGTAGTCGAGGAAGGCAGACGTCATCGAATTAGCGTCTAACTTTTTACGGCTTCTGGAAGGCACGTGCACGAATGCGCCACACCTGAAAACTTTCAGGTGCGTCACTCTTGGCTTGTGCCCTATCCAATCCTCCTCTGGTTTCATTAACGGCACGGCACGCATAGGACTCCGATTTTTCAGCTCACGACCGTGTTGACTGCATCCGCCCAAATGGTTGGCGTGTAGCTATGCATCCTGGAGCATGCTGTGAACAAGCTCCATGAGCATATGGTTTGCATGTTCAGATACGTCATTCAGCTGCGGTGTTCCAGGTGGAGTGACCTTGTGCCTAATTCCACGGCACTTGAGGAAGGTGCAGAAGTCATTGGATAGGTACTCTCCTCCACCATCGGTACAAAGCACCTTCAACCGCCTACCACTCTTTGTTTCTGCAATAGCAATCCACACCTTGAAAGTATCAAAGTACTCATCCTTTCCTACCAAGAAGGACACCCACGTCTTCCTCGACTTGTCATTAATGAATTTGACAAAGTACAACTTGCCAGACAAGGACTATCATGGTATGGGAGTGCACAGAATGAATAATTGAGAGAAGCTCAGCCGCCTCCTTCCCTTCCCCCGTGAAAGGAGAGCAGGCTTGCTTCCCTTCAATACAGCTCTCACAAGCCGATGCACCTGGCTGCTTCACCCCCTTGAGCTCCAGGCTGTGGACCATCTGTTGCATGAAGATGATGATGCCAAAGCCGAGGTGACCAAGCCGGTGGTGCCACAGGCCAATGTCATGTTTTCTGTCTCTCTTCGCCAACACTGATTCGGCTTCCTTCTCTGCCACCAGATAGCGATGGTAAAGACCGTCCTCCTTGTCCATTTTTGCAAGCACACGGCCTGCTCGGGCAGAGATGGTGCAACCACCATTCTCAAAGCGAACCTGCATGCTTTTGGAGATGAAAGAGGAAATAGAGAGGAGGTGAGCTGCCAGACCCGGAATATGGAGCACCCCCTTCACATGACGGTCCACATGCTTGCCCTCAACGGAAGTACAAAATACAATGTCACCCTCCCCAACCACCATTTGCATATGGTTGGCCCCCATGTATGCTTGACAAAGTTCAATGGTGGTGTAGACCATGAACCACTCTCGACGATACGTCATGTGCCGCATGGCTCCCGATCTGATGATCCAGAACAAGGCGGTATTGTCGGAGATATGCAGGACCCGGATGGTGGTCACAAATTCACTCTCCCAATCTGCTGAATTTGTGGAAACGTCGGACTGATTTCCCACTCCCACTCTGGCTGCAAGGTCCGCCTTCTTCTTCCGGCATTCATTTGCCCAGTTCCCCGGCTTCTTGCATTAGTGGCAGTTCCCTTTCTTCTTCCCTCCTCCAACATTGGCCCTAGTTGGTGCAACACCACCCCCATGACCAGAGTTGGTGACAAGAGCGACGTCCAATTCATTTCCGTCCTCCTCTCCCTTGCGCCGCTCCTCCTCAAACAGCAAGTTCTCCTCCACATCGTTGAGGGAGAGCTTGTCTCCACGCTGGTCTAGGGTAACAATGAGAGGAGTGTAGCTGTGAGGAAGGCTAGAGAGGATGATTACCATGAGAACACGCTCCTTGACAGGGTCCTCAATTGCATAAAGCTGGTTGGAGAGAGACTTCACCATGTTGATGTAGTCAATCAAGGATCAGGACTCATCCATCTTTGCAGTGTGAAAGCAATGACGCAGCTGCATGCTCATGAGGATTGAATTTTATGCATAATTAGACTCAAGCTTCTTCCAAAACTCCTTTGGCGTGAGGATGCCACTGACGAGGAGTTGCTGCCATTCGGCAAGGTAGAGGTAGATGCAGGCAAGGGCACGATCACGCTTCTCATGGTGAGTACGGATCTCACCAAAGAGAGAGGAGTGAGCTGGTTCCTCCTCACTCACATGGCTCTAGATTCCCTTCTCCATCAGCACCATCTTCATGTTGTTGCTCCAGTTGAAGAAGTTCTTGCCTTTGAACTTGGCGATGTTGACGCCGGCCACCACAAAAGCGGATGTCACCATGGCAGTGCAATGTTCAGCCCACAAACAACTCTCTTTCTTGCTTTGATGCTACTGATGAAAACTGGGGCAGCCCTTAGGGAGGTGATCAGGCTCACCAAGAGGCACGTATGTAGGAGCAACTGTGTGTGAGAGGGAGTTACAGGTTGCACAGACAGAAATTACGGAAGCAAATGTAGATTTTTGGAGAGTGAAAACGTCAAAATGGACTCTTGAAGGAGAAATTAGATGATCATAGCTTTCTAACAAGCCCTTATACACCTCATTTTGCCAAGGGAGCACTCACATACACTCTGCCAAAGTTGACCTTATAGCACACTCCTAGCCTAGTAGGATGAGCGGCAGTCACATTGTCATGCATGAGAATTATGTATCCCACGACCTGCACGACCATTAATCATGCACTCGTCCTTCCTTGAAGTCTCTTGGAGGTCCTCCAGCCGGATTTTTTCCTTGAAGGCCGCTCTCAGCCGTCCTGGCGAATTATTCTACCGCCTTTTGTGCTGAAAGTGCTTTGGTCGTCACTTAAACCCGACCTATGATTTCCAAACTAAGGAAATCCATATCTCACTCAAACGGAATCCAAATTGAGTTCCGTAAAGTGCAATGGAACCTGGAAAATATCCTCTCTACAGTTGTGGTGTCAAATGACTTCTATCTAGAAACCCATTGTTGTCATTTTCTGAGACCCTCATGTCCATTATTCTCTGCCTCTTCTTCTGTCGTCGTGGTGAGGGGGGGCCGAGGGAGATAAAGTGGGCACTGTTCCTCAAACCCTTCCTCCACTTTCTATTCCTTGCTTCCCCTCTACCACCTCCCTCTTTTCCCCCATCATCTGCCACCCGATCATCCTCGCCTTTCTGCCATCTGATTCTTTTTCCTTTCTCTTTTTTTTTTGTCAATATAAACTGAATTAATATGAAGGAACATGCAAACACGGCCCCTGACCGGCACAACAACGGGTATGAAAGCATGCAAATGCCGCCACCCATGGCACAAGAAGGTGGAAAGGAAAGGCAAGGAAGCAAGCATCAAGGACAGAGGAGACTCTCCTCGCCGTCCAACGGCACAGTGTAGCAAAGTTCAGACAGCGTAACAGGGCTCTTTATCAGTCTTTTGACCCGGTCCCATCCTCCCTACCCGTCTTTGTGGGTTTGTGACGCACAAGAGAGGGGGGGAAGGAACTCGCTCGGTGCCCTCTCTCCTTTCCATGCCTTTCTCTGGCCAATTTTGGCCTGGTGCTTCTGGGGGGGCTAGTATTTTCCATCGTAAGCACTTGCTTCTCTAGCTTGTGGTACAAGGGGGGGGATGTTGGAAAAGTGGCATTCTTTGTGCTCGAACTGGAAACTGATGCAAAGTGGCATACTTCCAGACAGAGCTCAGCAAAACAGCAAGACAGGAGGGAGAGAGGTCGTCAATCTCTCTCCCGCTCCTCCTGTCTACCTACGGACTCTCTGGACCCTATCCGGAGGTGGGGTCACTTACGTTGTGTCAGGAGTCTAACCCACTCACAGCACCTGCCGCAGCCTTTCAGTGTACCTGAACTCTAACAGGACAATGTGGGCGGTGTGCATATAATCCGGCAGAAAGTGCGCAAGCAGCCAAATTGGTTTGGAAAGCGGAGCAACTGGAGTGAATGAGAGTGCAAGCATGAGTTCCTCTCGGTCCGAGCAGCTGACGTGGCATCCAGCTGAAGAAGCAGAGATATGTTCAGAAGGACAGGAATTACCAAAGACTTTGTAAAGATCCAAGGTAAGGCAGATTGATTGTCTTCAGCAAGATCGAGGGATCTGGGCCACTATGTCATCAGAAGTGAGAGCATGAGCTCCTCTTGCAGATGAAAAACAAGAGATTGACGGGCATCAGATGGACTGCTCCAGAAACGGACGATCTCGTTCGTGGATCGCACCGAGGGTGCTGGACAGCTGCCAACCTCGGTCGCTTGGTAACCGAAGGCACCGACCGGCAACCGAGGTGCTGGGAGAAGACTCAGATGGACTGGACATTCAAGCACCGGCTTTTCTTAGTAGCTCTTCATTATTCCTAGCTATCAGACTAGTACAAAAAGGCATTAGTTTCCATTGTACATTGCTTTGTCGGTAGTCAAACATTTTGGCCATGTAGCCTATCATTGGAATTAGCAGGAAACATGTTGTGTGTATGTGTACCGTGCGTAACCACTTGAAAACTGTGCAGAGTGTAATATCAGACACAAGCATCTGTGTTGTTTGTGGATGAACAATAGAAGCAAGGCAATGAGTCTTACAGCACCTTAAAGGTCCAGAGAGTGATCCAATTTTTCTACAGTGACGGTAGACGACGGGCTACCCACTATGGGCCACCTACTCAAGCAACTAGTCGTGGGGCCCAGACGCCACCCAGGAATCGAACCAAACCGGTAAGTGAGCAAGCTTTTGGTGGTTTCTCACAAGCCAGGATAACCCGGTTGTCTGATCCTGAGGGATCAGCAACCAAGCATCACCTATTGATCACATGTATGATTAAATCACCATAACCACATCGACCATGAGCTTATGTGGATAAGTGTTCCTGTGTACTGTGTCTGCTTAATTTCATGCTACAGAGACAGCAAGAATGTCAATGACTGCAATCAAGCTCTCAAACACATCTAGAACGGGTGTTGTGGCCATGATGTGTACACTGGAATTGCATCTGAGAGCTCTGATCCAGATCAATCACCTGCAGTGATTATGTTTATCTGTGTGTGTGTGTGTGTGTGTGTGTGTGTGTGTGTGTGTGTGTGTGTGTGTGTGTGTGTGTGTGTGTGTGTGTGTGTGTGTGTGTGTGTGTGTGTGTGTGTGTGTGTGTGTATGTGTGTGTGTGTGTGTGTGTGTGTGTGTGTG
>SZWC01006499.1:23177-43108 GCA_023375785.1 Penium margaritaceum
TACACACACACACACACACACACACACACACACACACACACACACATACACACACACAACCTCTGTAGGTGATTGATGTGGATTAAAGCTCTTGAGTGCAACATTGATGTACAAAGCATGGAGCGCACAGTGTTGACTCCACAGCCACGTGCTCAAGTGATGGTCAGAGAACCAAATTCATGGAGAGCTTGCCTGTATTGGTGAAATCTAACACGTCTTGTACTTCGATTGCTTTGCATGGGGCAGGGGTTACACGGGGTCGCATGCATCCACATACACTTGTGGTTGATGTGGTTTGGATATCTTTCTTTCATGCATGATTTAGATAGGTGATTCTGGGTGGCTGATCCCTCAAGACCACATGTCCGGTTTATACCGACATGTGAGAAACCACCTCGAGCTCATTCGCTCCAGGATTGGGTTCAATCCCTGAGTGGCGTCCGGGCCCCATGATGAGGTTCTTGCGTGGGTGGCCCATTCAACCGTCATACATCACCTTGCTACCGTGTGACTCACTTTGTTGTTCCTTGTTTTTGTTATACTCTACGTAACTGAGTTGAGTGTGCCCCGTTCCATGGCGTCACACACGTCTCTTGCTGTGCGCATGATTACATGACTATCGTAGCAAGCTCCACTACCTACTGGTATCAGAGCAAGAACGCTCATGCCCTCCACTCACTCGATCCTGGATCTAGCCCTGTCAGTTTGATTCAAGTAGTAGCATCTGCGACGGACTTCTTGCTGCTGTTGTCCTCAACCACATTACGCTCAGCTGGAGCGGCACAGCTGGTCTGACGGCAGTAGTACCACATACTGCTGCAGCAGCTTTCTTGCTACTACTGCCGCTGCCTCATCCGGTACTCTAGCCTATCCATGATTGGTGGCCGGTGCCGAAGCACCCAAAGTTGGAGCACTGGAAGCTGCACCCTCGACACCGACAACAGTACTCGCGCCCAATCAGAGCAACTACGACATTCAATTCATTCTTGCCAGTAGCAACAGCACCAGAAGTGGCTCAGGAAATAGCCACAGCTCCTCCAATAACAGTCCTGTTTGACTGTTGCAGCTGCAGCACCGCAACTTTCTTTCCAGAAGTAGTAGCAGTTGCAGCCACTGCAGAAACCCAACATCCAGCAGTGACTTTGCTTGTACATACACGGTATTCTTACCAGCAGCAGCAGCTGTGGCAGCTGCTGTAGACTTTAGCATCCAGTGTCGCTCTTGACACTAGCGATAGGAGTCGCATTTGACTGCTAGAGCTGTAGCACCAGTGTCTTCCTTGCCAGCAGTAGAAACACCCGCGACCACTGTAGCAATCCGGCATCTAGCAGTGACTCCGCCTGCACATACATAGCCCTCTCACCAGCAGTAGCAGCAGCAGCCGCGAAAGCTACTGCAACTTTTCTGCACCCAATGTCATTCTCAACACCGACAGTAGCACCCACGTCCGACTGCTACAGCACCAGCACCAGTGGATTCTCACCAACAGTAGCAGCAGCCATGCCCACTGCACCAACCCGGCATCCAGCAGTGACCCCGCCTACACACACAGTTTGTTAAGTTGCCTTAAGGTGCAACAGCACCGTCACCATTCTGACAACCCCACCGCACATCGAGCCAGTCCCAATTTCACCTATCCTGGCTCATGAGCGCTAGCGCATTGAGGACAAAGTGGCATTGTACGAAACAAGAGCCGAGAGAGAGGAGTGGTCACGTTTCTACCGGCAGGGTCCAATATACTACTTTGGTGAGGAGTTTGACCCTACAGAGTGGTACGAGAGGGAGGCTGAGGCGCACTGCCTGTCTGCTTCAGACGACACTTCTACGCCGTAGAACGTGCCGGCCACGGCCGCCCCACGAGATCAATGTGCACTAAAATCACCTGAAACCCCACCCATTGTCCGTATAACATGTCTGCAAAGTTCACGCGCTCCCCTTGGTGGAGAATTACAGCCAGACACATCTGTAGTGCACAGGTCATCCACTCGTTTCTCTCAGTCCACTCCTGCTACTATTGGGTGAGAGTCGTCTTCATCTCCTCCATCTGACATTGTCTTTGTTTTGGAGGCAGCACTGGTCTCTAGTGCAGCTGTCTCTTCTACATTTTCTGCCACGGCACGGGCAGCTCATGCACCTGCTATCACTGCTTCTTCAGAGCTATTGAGACATACACTACTGCCACAATTTATCAGGGGCCTCTTGCAACAGAAATATTCAATGTCGCTACTCAGGTTGCTGTAGTAGAAGACTCGGTGGCATCAGCGGCTGCAGCCACCGCCACCGCACTCTCTAGTGATGTGTCCTCCATTCACATATCTACGTCCAAGGCCCTCTATCTCATCAGTATCAAGGATCAAGTCCCACATTCTCATGCTTGTTTCCACGGTTGCAGCTGCCTCCGCCCTTTTTGCCGCTGCTCTCACTAGAGCAGCCTGGCTTCTTGTGTCTCTTTCATCTACTAGGCAGTCATTTCGAGGTCAGCTGCAGCTGCATTTCCCCCACAGTTCTCAATCCGCTGCTTGGCCTGGTGTGCTCTCTCCCTCTCCCTCTCTATTGCTTGTACCTTGGCTCTGTGTTTGCTTTTTATGGGTCCAGGGTTGTTGCTTTGTAGCACAGTTGTCAGCTGATGCCCTCTCGATTTTTCCCATGCCCACTGGGGCAAGGGAAACTATTTTCCCTTCCCGAATTTTTTTTCACCAGGATAACATTGCACAATCATGCCAGTTGATTATGAGCAGTACGCAGTGTTGCAAGACAAGCTGCAGCGCGAATGCAATGCCCTTTAAATAGCTCACATTACAGGATGGGTTGTGTCGTGAGCAAGATGACCAAGTCACATTTGCTGGCCATATCGCTGACATGGTTTTTAACTGCTTGTATTCCACATTGCGCACCATCCCTTCTCCATCCACCACTGCTAGCGTCACTGTTGCATTCTCTACCTCTCCCACTTCCGCATCCCCCACATCTGGTGCTGTCCAATTTGATCCTCTTGCTGTTGCCGCTGACGCTAGCACAGCAGCTGCCAAAGTCCTTGTATTCCCCTCGCAGCGTCAAAGCGACTTCAACACGTCACCACCTCACTTCACCTCCAATCTCTTGTCCTGGAAAATATGCTTCAGCATGTAGGCCCAGGGCGAGCAGCTCTGGGAGTACTACCATGCTCCAAATCCGTCTGCCAGTCCTCCCTTTGTGCCTGTTGAGTCAAAGGCAGCCAGAGCTGTTCGTGTCCTCATCAAAGGGGGGCCTGACGATCTCACTGACGAGATCGGCACTTACAACACTAACATTGCATACCACATGCCTGCTAACCTAGTCACTGCCTATGTGTTCATCAGACGCTGCACTACAATGACAGGTCATGCAGAGCAGAGCATGCTCACTACCCAGTTCAACACACTGTCCATGCGCGCTGACAAGACAGCTGATGCCTACTGGGTAGTCTCCGACTCCTGTGCCACCTTGGCAAGGCTACCCCTGGCCAGCTCTCCGCCATTCTCTCCATCCTCAATGGCCTCATCTGCGAACTCTCTGAAATTTTTTTGGGTTTAAAGCATCTGAGCTTGAGTGCCTGGCCATCAAGCTCATTCCTGATGATGCCCCACCTGGCATTGGGGCTCGTTGGGAGTTCACAGCCCAGAATCTTACTGATTGGTGGATCGCCTTGCAAAACAGACAACTTCACCGTACTACTATCGCAACATGTGCAATGGCGCACTCTTTGCCGGCCACTTCCTCCACTTTTGCCACCATGTTATCCTTTTTGTCCACCTCACCATCGGCCACTTCTTGAGCTACAGAGGGTGTTGTTTGGGGTCGCGGAAAGGAGAAGGAGAATTCTTCAGGTGGAAGGCACTCTGGTGGACAAGGTGGCCGAGGCAGGGATAGGTCCTCTCACCTCTTTGCTTCTTCATCCTCCTCTTGCATCCTCACATGCTGGAACTGTGGCATTGTTGGACACGCTGCACTGAAGTGTCCCTCTCCTCCAGATGATGCACGCCTTGCCTCCGCCATGGGTGCTCACTGGGCAAGTTCCTCCATTAGCGGCAGCACCTGCACCTGGGCTTCTCCAGTGACTGCCCCTGCTAGCCCCAGTCCACCTCTTGCAGTTGCTACATTTAGCACCGCCGCTGCACCACCCCCTCCTTCTTACCCTTGGGGGTGACCTCCCACGTTTGGGGGGCCCACCTTCCACAGGCCCCCCACTTTCCCGTATGCTCCTCGTCCATGGGCCTTTTCTGACTACTTCCAGCAGCGTCAACCCTCCAGGATTGTCATCACTCCTTACTCGTCAGATGACGCTCATCAGCTGGACTCAGCCCTCTCTCATGATGTTCTGTTCATACTCAGGTATGCGGTCACTTGCATGTTCAGTCTGATGGTGCCCTTCGTGTCTCCATGTCTGTTGGTGTTTATGGTCGTCTGCCTGTTGATGTTCCTTGCATTGAGCAGTAGCAGTTTGTTTGTTTTGCAAGGTGCCTTACTGCTTGTGGCCAGCAACTCACATCCAATCCTGCACTCGTGGCTGTCAGTCCTTTCCCCTTGTATGTCCGTTCCTCAGAAGGGTTCTGGATCCTTGACCCCAGAGCGACTCACCACATGACATCTTGTCCTTCTCCCTTCGTCTCTCTTGGTCCCGTTGGCTCTCTTTGCTTCATTCGCACCGGCTCAGGCCAGCTGTTGCCAGTTCAGGGTGTCGGTATAGTTCACTTTGTGGGGCCTGGGGGCAGCTCTTTCTGCTTGATGTGCTATATGTGCCTTCTTTTGAGCACATTCTTTTCTCTATTATGACTCTCAACGACCAGAAAATGGAATTCTCCTCCAGCCGCAGCATTACATTTGAGTCTCATCGCATCTCTGGATGTGTGTTACTTTGTGGTACTCGCTGTGATTGTCTTTTCCGCGTGCCTTATTTTTCACCCACCCCTGCCACAGCTTCTCTTGTCCATTTCTTGCACTCTCCCTCTCCCACACACGCACAGCTCTTGCACCATCACCTAAACCACATTCACACTCCCAACATTGACAACTTCCTTCGCCGCCAGCCTGCTCATGGCCTCAATGCGTCTTCATCTCCAACTCCCTACACTGCTGACTGTCTTTACTGTGCTCAGGGGAAAATGCACCGGTCTCCCTTCTCCACTTTTGACAATCGTACTTCCCACCAACTTGACCTTTTGCATACTGATGTCATAGGCCCACATCCTCATGACACCCTGGGTGGTGTTGACCACTTTTTCCTCTACCTCAGCAATTACTACTCTCCCATGCACTGAGTGTCTTCTCTTCATCAAAAACATGATGTTTTTTCCCCTCTTGAGTCGTGTCTTTCAGAAGCTGAACTCGCCTGTGGTCACCACCTTCGTGCCTTCCGTTGTGACCGTGATTCATTGCCCATTTCTTGACTTCACGAAAGAAGTGCATGGAGCTCTCTGCTCCTTACCCACCCCAACAAAACAGTATCTCCAAACGCTAGAACCGCACAGTTGATGACGGTGTCCGTAGTCTCCTTGCTGCCTCCCACCTGCCCCCTCTCTTCTCGTTTGAGGCCATATCGTACATGACAGGGGTCGTGAACAGTGTCCCCCACAGCCTGCTTCCTAGCCATGTCACTCCTTTCAAGCGTTGATTCGGTCATCATGCTGACCTGCATGTTGCTTGTGTCTGGGGATGTGTCACCGCTGTCTGAGTCCCAGAAAACTTCTGTGATGGAAAACTCGTTCCTCATGGTTTTCTCTACATGTTCTTAGGTATCTTGGCCCTGTCCAAGGCCTCGGACTTTTTTGGACTCTAACCGTTGTTGCTTCATTGAGTCGCGTGACGCCCTCTTCTTTGAGGACGTCTTCCTTCCTAACTTGTCCCTCCTCTTCCCTTGCCTCACTCCATCTGCTTGGAGGATGGTTCTGTGCCGGTCTCTGGTCTAGGGGGTACTCCTCTCACTACAGGTACCACATAATCTCACTCCTCTCTACAGCCATCTTCACAGTTGCCTCCACAATTGACCGCACAATCATCTCCACATTCATCTCCACAGTCATCTCCACAGTCCCCTCCACAATCGTCACCAGGCGACTCCATTGGAGGTGATTTGCAGAGTCCTTCTAGCTCTCCGCCAGTCATCCCCGCGCCAGTGTTCGCACCTACAGGTGATTGTACACAGTCGCGGACTCACTTGTCCCCTGGCTCATTTTCTACGCCAGAGCCACCTACTGCCGCATGTGCAGACATCGTTGAGCCACATCCTACGTCTCAGACACATGTTGTCGCTCCTGAGCCATACACACATGGAGGTAGCCTCTGTTCACTACCTCAGCTTTCAGTCACCCAGCCCTCCTAGTGCCAACCATGCGCTAGTGCATCATCCTCTGTGGCTAGGTCATCTGCCAAATCCACCGGCCTCGATGCACTTTGTCCTGCTGTCAGTGTTTTCCATCCCAGCTGATGTGTTGGATACGCTCTTGTCGTACACGAGTTTCACATTTCCCTCAAGGTGTCTCTTGCAGGCTATGTTGCATGCTTCGTCGCCAATGGACTTCCCACACTTCCACCAGAGCCCACCACGGTACAACATGTTCATGAGGCAGCTGATTCCAAACTCTGGGAGAAGGCCATGCAGGAGGAGTTGGACGCACTCAAGGAACATGATGTCTTTGAGATCGTTGACCTTCCGGCTGGCTGTAAGGCAGTCTCCACTGTTGGAGTGATACTCCTCACCATGGCAGGAGTGATTTCAAAAAGGAACAGCAAATTACAAGTCCAAGTGGCTTAGTGGCTAATGGTGTCTACCTCTAGAGGCAGGGGCCCCGGTTCAAGTCCCACAAGATGAATTTCTGCCCTACCTCATGGGAGGTGGAAAACATGTGCCAGGAAGCTAGCTCAACTTCTAGATTTCCTCTCTAAGCTTCTAGAAGGCTAGATGAGGGTCCAGGAAGGTGGCACATCTTCTAGAAGAGGTAGTTTGGTCTACAAAGCATCTAGAGGTACCCTGGTCTTTTGAATACCTTCCCACCTACTAGAATCAAACTGAGGAATCTAGGAAAGGGCAGAATCTTCTAGAGGAGGGAAGGGATGCCTTCCTAGGTGGGAAAAAGGACAGCCTACCAAGGGACACTTTAGAAGCCATAGAATCTGCTAGGAAGCTTCAAATCTGGCATGCTTTGGTGTTCTGGAAAGCTTAGATCAGTGGCTATAAAATTCCACTACTTGTGAGCTTTTATCAAGAGTTCATTCCCAATAAATCTAGGCCAAAACTATTGCCACACTCTATGACCAGTTTTCTGCCATCCTTGGAACCAGTTGCCTCCACAGTTTCAGTCTCTCTAAAAACAGTTCATGGTGTGAACCAGCCACAGCTAGGGACCCTCCAGGGTGCACACTCACCCTCATGCCAGCAAAGGGTTATGGGTCCACGCCTTTAAGAGGTCCCAAGCTAGCTTGAGTTCACGTTTCCAACAGCAAGACATGGTCACCAGCGAGCAAGAGAGCAGCTGCACTGTCCTCAAGTTTTATGGGACAGGCTTCGCCTTGTGGAGGTGGTAGTTTGAGGTCTTCCTCGACGACAAGGGACTGCTTGAGTCATGAAGGGTGATGAGACTGCTCCGCCGGAGACTGCAACCGCTGAGGTGAAGGATGCATACAACATGCACAACAAAAAGGCGCTGGCGCTCCTTGTGTCTGCGTTATGCCCGCCACAACTTGGACACATCCAAGGATGCACCCTGGCCGTGGAATTATGGTCAAATCTCTGCTCAATCTACCAGTCAAGAAACCTCGTCAATCAGCTCTTCATCTTCAAACGGCTCGTCACCCTCCGAGCCAACGAAGGTGACAACGTCCTGGAGATCATGGAGCAGATTGGGTCACTCGCAGCGGAGTGTGTGGCCACTGTTTGGGAGGTCCCCTCTCAGCTGCAAGCTATTATCCTCCTTCTGGCCTTGCCGGACAGTTGGATTCCCATGATCACAGTCCTTGGTGGTTGGCCTTCCGCCGAGCTGAAGTACCCAAAGGTTGCTGAGTACGTGCGCAATGAGTGGATGCGGTATGGTGGTCGAGGGAGTGCAGTGGCATCAACTTCTCTGTATGCCGTCCGTCCTCACGGTGGAGGCCGAGGCAACAAGTATAAGGGTGCCAAGAAGGGCACCAAGAAGTGTGACAAGAATGGGGAGTGCTTCAACTGTGGCAAGGAGGGCCACTATACGCGCTTTTGCTCGAAGAAGAAGCCAGACCAGTCACGGCGGGACGGGAAGAAAGACGAGCAGGCCCTCATGGCATACAACTCCACCGACTTGAAGAATCCGGGAGTTGTCTTCATTGACTCCGGATCAGGCCAACACCCCCAATGCAACAGGGCGGCATTTGTCACCTACGGTGCCTCGGAGAGACGCATGACGGTGGCCAATCGCAAAACAGAGGTGGACGCCGGTGAGAGGAACGTCTGCATTGAGTCAATTGTGGATGGCAAATCTGTCACAAGCACAATCCACAACGTGCTCCACATGCCCAAGTTTGGGGAAAACCTGCTATCCGTCAGCCGCCTTACCAACAAAGGACTTGAGGTGCTCTTCACGAAGAAAGAGGCCGTCATCCACAAGGAGGGAGATGGTGACGTGATGGCACGTTCCAAGAGAGAGGACAACTTATACCTGCTATGTACCAAGATCCTTAGCACCCGGGAGGGGTCCGATGCCACCAACCTTGCAGCGCATGATGAAGGGGACCTGGACACATGGTACTGTTGACATGGTGTGCCCCTTGCCATGAGTGCCGTTGAGTGTACTTCCTGGTTCGACCACTGAGGAATGGTAGAACACCTGATCTGACTTTAGATTTGGATTTCTTAGATTTTCCCATGCAGGATCAAGCTTTGAATCGCTCAAATTGAGTGAGTATTCAGAAAGTTAGCCTAGCCCGAAATTCGGGTGTTGGGGGGGTGGAATCTGGTACCCGCCATGGGTGGCGGGATAATCCACCACCAGTGATCCGAGTTCGTCTCCAACGACCCCCAAATGCACCAGGGCCATAAAGGAACCAACCAGAAGACTCTTCTTCATCAGGGTGAACTTCTCCTTGACTTCTGGGCAAGGAAAGGCGCTTCGACGGGTCATCGTCGAAGCGCCTCCCGTTGCCTAGCGTGCAAGGCAAGGTGGGCGACTCCACCAAGGGTTACCTCGACGGCCGTAGCAGGGGCTCTACTGCTCTGTTTTGGGCGTGCTTGGATGCGTTGGAAAGCTTAGATCACAGGCTATTAGGATCTGATGTAATCTCACTATGCTAAATAACAAAATCGTGTTTCGATTCAGTTCTACTGAATGCGACGTGTTCTGCCCACTCACATCCGTGATCCTTGTGCTCCACACTCTTCACCAAAGGTGTCCATTGGCTGCCCCAAACACTGGTAGCGTAAACCAGTGAGAGCTAGGCATCCTTGAGGGTGCCTCAACACCCACTAGAGCCAATAAAGGGTTATGGGCCCACGTGCCTAGAGGGACCCTAGCTCTACAACGTTCACGCTACCGCCGCACGCCATGGCACCGACCGAGCAAGAGAGCATCGGCGTCTCCAAGTTTGACGGACTTGGCTTCCACCTTTGGAGGTGGGAGTTTGAGGTCTTCCTCGATGACAAGGGCCTGCTTGAGCTGGTCAAGGGTGAAGAAACTGCCCCTCCGGATACCGCGACAAGAAGACGCTTGCTTTATTGGTGTATGCGCTTGCTCCGACGCAGCGATCCCTCGTTCAAGGATGCACGGAGGCTGCAGAGGCCTGGAAGAAACTCTGCACCATCTACCAGTCCACCAACCTTGCTAACCAACTCTTCGTCTTCTAGAGGCTCGACACCCTCGGAGCCAACAAAGGCAACGATGTCATGGAGATCCTGCAGCAGATTGAGTCCCTCACTGCCGAGTGCGTAGCCACCGGATGGAAGGTCGACCCTCAGCTGTGATCCTCCTCCTGGCCTTGCTGGACAGTTGGAGTCCCATGATCACTGTCGTAGGCGGCTGGTCCGCCGATGAGCTGAAGTACCCGAAGGTGGCAGAGTACGTCCGCAACGAATGGATGCGGCGTGGTGGGAGAGAGAGTGGGGCGACATCAACTTCCGCCTATGCCGTCCGTCCTCAAGGTGGAGGGGGAGGCAAGAAAGGGAAGGGTGCCAACCAGGGCACCAAGAGAGGTGACAACAAGGGGGAGTGCTACGATTGTGGCAAACAGGGCCACTACGCACGTAATTGTCCCAACAAGAAGTTGGACCAGCCCAGGAAGGGCAGAAAGAAGGACATCCAAGCCATGATGGCCAGGGAGTCTACCGACTTGACAGATCCGGAAGTCACTGTGATCGACTCCGGATCAGGCCGCCACACACAATGCAACCTGGCGGCGTTCGTGACCTACGGTGCCACCGAGCGGCGCATGACAGTGGCAAACGGCAAAACAGAGTTGGCCGCGGGCGAAGGCAATGTACGCATCGAGTCGGTGGTGAACGGGAAAGTCATTCCGTGCACCATCTACGACGTACTCCACATGCCCAACTTTAGGGAAAACCTGTTGTCAGTGAGCCGCCTTACCGACAAGGGGCTCGAGGTATTCTTCAACAAGAGGGAGGCTATCATCCGGAAGGAGGGGGACGGCGAGGTGATTGCACGTGGCAAGAGGGAGGAGGACCTGTACCTTCTCCGTACCAAGGTTCTTGCCGATGTGGTGGGGACCGACGCCGCCAACCTTTTGACAAAGGATGAAGGGGACCTAGACCTATGGCATCGTCGCCTATGCCACATCGCTCCCTCAACTGTGAGGGACATGGCAAAGAAGGAAGTGGTGCGGGGTCTTGAGGTCAAGAGCCTTGACGCAGCCAAGAATGCCGTGTGCGAGCCGTGCGTGGTCGGCAAGGCGACACGGCAGCCATTTGATGGCAAAGGAATGCGTGCATCAGTGAAGTTGGAGGTGGTGTACACGGATGTGTGTAGACCGTTTGAGCCCTCCATTGGCGGGGCACGCTACTTCATCACCTTCATCGACGACCACAGTTGCAAGCTCTACCTCTACATCATCAAGAGGAAGAGCGATGTCTTGTCGTGCATGCAGGAATTTGTGGCGGCTGTGGAGCGGCAAACGGAGTTGAAGGTGAAGGCCATCCGGAGTGACAATGGTGGCGAGTACGAGGGCTGCTCGGCATGGATGAAGAGCAAGGGGATTGCGTGGCAGAAAACTACGCCAAACTCTCCGCAGCAGAACGGTGTTGCCGAGAGGACGAACCGCACCATCCTCAACATGGTCCAGTCCATGTTGAGTGATGCCGGCCTCGTGCAGCGGTAATGGGGCGAGGCGACACGGACAGCGACGTACATCATGAACCTGACGCCAAAGAAGCCGCTAAAAGACGCGGAGTCCAAGGTGTGGAAGACGCCACAAGAAGTGTGGAGCGGGAGGAAGCCAACTGTGGCACACCTCCGCACGTTTGGTTGTGTTGCACATGCTGTTGTACAGGCACGGGAGGGGCGGGGCAAGCTGGACCTGCGGACTCGCCGGTACATCTTCGTCGGGTACGAGAGCGGGAGCAAGGCGTACCGGCTCTTCGACCCGCGGACGCAGTAGATTGTGAAGAGTCACGACGTCACGTTTGACGAGGCCAGCCGTTGGACGGACAAGGACGCGGGTCTCTCCAAGCGTGGGGAGTGGCTGCCACTCCTTGAGGGGGAGACGCCGGAGGACGCAAAAGAGGGTGACGTCCCATCAGTGAGAGCGGCTGATTTGCATTCAGCCGAGTCGGACAATGAGTCCGAAGCGCCGGCAGCAGTGGAGCTAAACGAAGAGGTGGGGAGTGAGCCCGCATCTCCATGGTCCCCGAGAGAGGGGGAGCAGGCCAGCGGTGCGAGTGGCACTGCGAGGGGGCAGCAGCATCAGTAGCAGCAACGGCAGTAGCAACAGCAGCCTCAACAGTAGCAGCCCCGGAGAAGCGGACGCGCAAGGAGAACGGCAAAGAGGTACGATGCCGCAGAGGGCATCTGGACTGGGCTCGCTTGAGTCTCTTTGTGCAAGAGGAGCCCGAGACCGTCAAAGAGGTGTTGCAGCGGAAGGATGGGGCTGAGTGGGAGGGAGCTATAAAATCTGAGCTCGCCTCCCATGAAGAAAATGGCACTTGGCAGCTGATTGATAGGCCGGAGGGCGCAAAAATCATCGGTTCCAAGTGGATCTTCAAAAAGAAGCTCACCAAGGAGGGGAAGGTGGAGCAGTACAAGGCGCGGCTGGTCGTGAAGGGGCATGCCCAGCAAAAGGGTGAACACTACAATGAAACCTTCGCGCCGGTGGCGAAGTTCGCCTCCATTCGCTCCATCCTCTCGGTGGCGGCGGTGCGCGACTACGAAGTCCACCAAATGGACGTGAAAACTGCATTCCTCAACGGCAACCTGGACAAGGAGGTCTACATGGAGGTGCCGGAGGGGGTGGACGCGCCGCCGGGGAAGGTGTGCCGACTTCGCAAGGCGCTCTACGGGCTGAAGCAAGCGCCACTCATGTGGTACCTGAAAATGGATGGCTTCATGGCCGAGCTTGGCTTCAAGCGCTGCGAGGTGGATCACAGTGTGTACGTGCAGAAGCAGCCGGGGTTGCACCAGATCGTGGCACTCTACGTGGATGATCTCATCCTCGTGTCGTCGGACATGGAGGAGTTGGTGAACCTGAAGCGGCAGCTGGGCGGTCGGTTCAAAATGACCGACATGGGCGAGCTCCAGTACTAACTCGGCGTCGCCATCAAGAGGGACCGCAAGGCACGCACGCTCGAGATGGGGCAGGCAAAGTACGTGCAAGAGGTGCTCCGCCGCTACAACATGGAGGAGTGCAACCCCATCGGCACACCCATGACCACCACGTGTGAGCTNGGAGGGGGTGGACGCGCCGCCGGGGAAGGTGTGCCGGCTTCGCAAGGCGCTCTACGGGCTGAAGCAAGCGCCACTCATGTGGTACCTGAAAATGGACGGCTTCATGGCCGAGCTTGGCTTCAAGCGCTGCGAGGCGGATCACAGCGTGTACGTGCGGAAGCAGCCGGGGTTGCACCAGATCGTGGCACTCTACGTGGATGATCTCATCCTCGTGTCGTCGGACATGGAGGAGTTGGTGAACCTGAAGCGGCAGCTGGGCGGTCGGTTCAAAATGACCGACATGGGCGAGCTCCAGTACTAACTCGGCGTCGCCATCAAGAGGGACCGCAAGGCACGCACGCTCGAGATGGGGCAGGCAAAGTACGTGCAAGAGGTACTCCGCCGCTACAACATGGAGGAGTACAACCCCATCGGCACACCCATGACCACCACGTGTGAGCTAAGCTCAAACATGGGCCCGATCATGGACGAGGAGAAGGAGGAGATGGCAGGTGTGCCATACCAGTCCGCTGCGGGAATCATCATGTACTCCATGGTGGCGACGTGGCCCGACCTGGCCTTCGCGGAGGGCCAAGTGAACCGCTACGTTGCTGACCCCGGGCCGCTGCATTGGCAAGCGGTGAAGCGGATCCTCCGCTATCTCAAGGCGATAAAACAGTCGCGGCTCATGTTTGGAGGGGGAGCGCGTGACGACTCCCTCGAGTTGGTCGGCTACTCGGATGCCGACTGGGCTGGTGATGTGGATGACAGAAAATCAACGTCCGGGTACGTGTTTGTGCTTGGTGGTGCAGCGGTTTCATGGGCAAGCGGGAAGCAGGACTGCGTGGCATTGTCCAGAACCGAAGCGGAGTACATCGCGCTCGCGGAAGCCGCAAAGGAGGCTGTGTGGTTGAGGCGGCTGCTAAAGGAGATCGGCGTGCCGCAAAGGAAGCCAACGGTACTCAACGTTGACAACATGAGTGCCATCATCCTCACCCAGAACCCAGTGTTGCACAGGAGGACCAAGCACATCGAGATCCGGCATCACTATGCGCGAGACTTGGTGGCGAAGGGAAATGCGGCTATCGTGCATTGTGGCACTAAGCGCATGCTCGCCGACGCCATGACCAAGGCACAGCCCAAGGACAGGCACGATGCAAGCGGCATGGAGCTCGGTCTGCGCTGCGAAGTTTAAAATGCTACAGGTTCCAAGGACAGGGCATCAAGGTTGCGGTGCAAGGGGGAGATTGTTGACATGGTGTGCCCCTTGCCATGAGTGTCGTTGAGTATACTTCCTGGTTCTACCACTGAGGAGTGGTAGAACACCTGATCTGACTTTAGATTTGGATTCCTTGGATTTTCCCATGCAGGATCGAGCTTTGAATCGCTCGATTTGAGTGAGTATTAAGAAAGTTAGCCTAGCCCGAAATTCGGGTGTTGGGGGGGTGGAATCTGGTACCCGTCATGGGTGGCGGGATAATCCACCACCAGTGATCCGAGTTCATCTCCAACGACCCCCAAATGCACCAGGGCAATAAAGAAAGCAATCAGAAGAATCTCCTTGAGCAGGGTGAACTTCTCCTTGACTTCTGGGCAAGGAAAGGCGCTTCGACGGGTCATCGTCGAAGCGCCTCCCGTTGCCTAGCGTGCAAGGCAAGGTGGGCGGCTCCACCAAGGGTTACTTCGACGGCTGTAGCAGGGGCTCTACTGCTCTGTTTTGGGCGTGCTTGGATGCGTTGGAAGTCTTAGATCACAGGCTATAAGGATCTGATGTAATATCACTATGCAAAGTAAAAAAAGTGTTTTGATTCAGTTCTACTGAATGCGACGTGTTCTGCCCACTCACATCCGTGATCCTTGTGCTCCACGCTCTTCACCAAAGGTGTCCATTATCTGTCCCAAACACTGGTAGCGTGAACCAGTGAGAGCTAGGCATCCTTGAGGGTGCCTCAACACCCACTAGAGCCAATAGGTACTGCCGACTTTGCCACATTTCTCCATCAACGGTGAAGGAGATGGCAAAGAGGGAGGTGGTACGGGGTCTCCAAATCAGTGGTCTTGATGGAACCAAGGAGACCGTGTGTTAGCCATGCATCGTTGACAAATCAACGTGGCAGCCGCTTGTGACCAAGGGGACATGTGCATCGGCAAAGTTGGCAGTGGTACACGCCGATGTGTGTAGACCGCTTGAGGGCTCCAACGGCAGAGCTTGCTACTTCCTCACCTTCATCAACAACCACAGCCGCAAACTGTACCTCTACCTCATGAAGCGAAAGTGTAAAGTTTTCACGTGCATACAAGATATTGTGGCAGATGTGGAGGAGCAAACTAAGTTGAAGGTGGAGGCATTCCAGAGTGACAATGGCGGTGAATATGCGGGCTGTCTTGGGTGGATGAAGAGCAAGGGGATTGAGTGGCAGAAAACAACTCCATACTCCCCGCAGCAAAATGGCGTCGTTGAAAGAGTGAATCGTACTATCCTTAACATGGTGCCATCCATGTTGAGTGACACAGGCCTTGCACAATGGTATTGGGTGGAGGCGGCATGGAGAGCGGCATACATCATGAACCTTACACCGACCAAGCAGTTGAAGGACAAGGAGAGCAAGGCGTGGAAGACGTCACAAGAGGTGTGGAGCGGGAGGAAGCCGGCGGTGGGTCACCTCCGCACATTTGGTTGTCTTGCACATGCGGTGGTGCAGGCACGTGAGGGGTGGAGGAAGCTGGACCCACGTACCCGTCGTTGTATTTTCCTTGGGTATGAGAGCAGAAGCAAAGGCGTACCGGCTCTTTGACCCAAGGAGGCAGCAAATTGTGCAAATTTGCAACGTCACATTCGATGAGAAAAGTCATTGGAAGGACAAGGAGGCAGGTCTCTCCATGAGGGGGGAGTGGATACCACTCCTTGAGGGAGAGATACAAGAGGATTTGAATGAGGGTGGCTTCCTCGCAGCAACACCAACCGGGGAGGATCGCCCAAGGGATGGTCGAGCGGCAGACTTTGTTTTGGCCAGTCCGGGTGAGGAGTCTGAAGCACAAGAGCTGGACGTGGAGGCGGGGAGTCAACCTATGTCTCCGAGGTCTCCAAGAGAGGGGGAGCAGGCAATTGGAGAGGATGGTGCGGAGAGGTGACAGCAACAACAACCGCCTCAACAGCCCCGCACGAGCAGCCATGTGCTGAGAAGGACCAAGAGGTACGATGTCGACAAGGGCCTTTGGACTGGATTTGTACAAGCCTTCTTCACACAAGATGAACCTCAATCTGTGAAGGAGGCACTACAACAGAAGGATGGGATTGAGTGGGAGGGAGCAATAAAATCTGAGCTTGCCTCCCAAGAGGAGAACGCACTTGGGAGCTGGTTGACCAGCCGGAGGGCGAGAACATCATCGGCTCCAAGTGGATCTTCCGGAAGAAGCTCACAAGGGAGGGGAATCTGGAGCAGTACAAGGTGTAGCTGGTGGTAAAAGAGTATTCCCAGAGAAAAGGGGAGCACTATGATGAAACCTTTGCACAAGTGGCCAAGTTTGCCTCTATCCGTACTATCCTCTCGGTGGCAGCAGCATGCGACTACAAAATCTAACAAATGGACATCAGAACAACATTCCTCAATTGCGACCTGGACAAGGAAGTGTACATGGAGGTATCGGAGGGGGTGATGCACCACAGGGGAAGGTGTGCCAGCTTCGCAAGGAGCTCTATGGGCTGAAGCAAGCTCCGCTCATGTGGTACCTCAAGGTGGACAGCTCTATGGATGAGCTTGGCTTCAATCACTGTGAGGCTGATCATAGCATGTACATGCGCAAGCAGCCAAGGCACCATCAAATTGTTGTCCTCTACGTGGATGAACTTATCCTTGTGTCGTCAGATGAGGAGAGCTCAAGAACCTGAAGCAACAGCTTGGTTGCAGGTTCAAAATGACGGATATGGGTGAGCTGGACTACTACCTAGGCATCTCCATCAAGAGGGACCGCAAAGCACGTAAGCTGAGATGGGGCAAGAAGCATATGTGCAGGAGGTACTCCGCCACAACAACATGGAGGAGTGCAACCCCATTGGCATGCCCATTACAATGATATGTGAGCTGAGCTCGAGCATGGGTCCGAGCATAGAGAAAGAGAAGGAAGAGATGGCAAGAGTGCCATACCAATCCGCAGTTGGTAGCATAATGTACGCCATGGTGGTGATGCAGCCTGAGATTGCCTTTGCCGAGGGAAAATTAAGCCGCTTTGTTGCTGATCCGGGGCCACTACATTGGCAAGCAGTCAAAATAATCCTCCGCTACTTGAAGTCGACAACACAATTGCGACTTGTGTTTGGAGGAGGAGCCCGGGCATACTCCCTCAAGTTGGTTGGCTACTCTGATGCTGACTGGATAGGTGATGTTGATGACCGCAAGTCAACATCAGGCTATGTTTTTGTACTTGGTGGTGTAGCGGTGTCTTGGACAAGGCGGAAACAGGACTGTGTGGTGCTTTCCAGCACTGAGGCGGAGTATATCATGCTCGCGGAAGCCGCAAAGGAGGCCTTATGGCTGCGGCGACTGCTCAAGGAGATTGGGGTGCCACAAAAGAAGCCAATAGCGCTCCAGGTTGACAACATGAGCACCATCAACCTGACAAATAACCATGTGCTACACCAAAGGACCAAGCACATAGAGATCAGGCATCACTTTGCACGTTCCCTTGTTGCAAAGGGTGATGTGGTGCCAGTGCACTGTGGCACAAAGCACATGCTTGCAGATGCCGTGACAAAGGCGCAACCCAAGGACAGGCATGATGCTACCTGCATGGAACTTGGCATTGTTCAAGCCTCTTGATCTGCACGTTAAGCATGGGCAGCCACCATGGGTGGTGCGCAAGGGGAAGATTGTTGGAGTGATGCTCCTCACCATGGCAGGAGTGACTTCAAAAAAGAACACCAAAAATACAAGCTCAAGTGGCTTAGTGGTTAATGGTGTCTACCTCTAGAGGTGGGGGCCCTAGTTCAAGTCCCACAAGATGAATTTCTGCCCTGTCTCAAGGGAGGTGGAAAATATGTGCAAGGAAGCTACCTGAACTTCTAGAATTCCTTCTACGCTTCTAGAAGGCTAGGTAAGGGTCCAGGAAGGTGGCACACCTTCTAGAAGAGGTATCTTGGTCTACAAGGCATCTAGAGGTACCCTCATCTTGTGGATACCTTCCCACCTACTAGAATCAAACTGAGGAATCTAGGAAGGGGAAGAATCTTCTAAAGGAGGGAAAGAATGCCTTCCTAGGTGGGAAAAAGGACAGCCTACCAAGGGACACTCCAGAACTCATAGAATCTACTAGGAAGCTTCAAATCTTGAAACCAATTGCCTCCATAGTTTCAGTCTCTCCAAAAACAGTTGGTGGTGTGTACCAGCCACTACTCGGGACCCTCCAGGGTGCACACTCACCCTCAGGCCAACATCCGCTCACTGGGTCCTTCACCGGAAGCTGAAGCCCAATGGAACAGTTGACCGGTACATTGTCCAACTCACAGCCAAGGGGTTTTCTCAGATCCTTGGATTGGACTTTGATGAGACGTTTGCAACAGACAGGTACTACACCACTGCCCACACACTCGTGAGTCGTGTTGCATAGCATGAATGGGAATTTGAGTAGATGGACATCAACAATACTTTCTTGCATGGACGTCGCGATGCGGATATCTACATGGAGCACCTGCCAGGATTCACCAATAGTACCAACGGAGACTGGAGTCAATGCAAAGCTCTCTATGGCCCCAAGCAGTCCCCACGATCCTGGAACATGGACATCTACTCCACTTTTGAGAGAGGTGGCTACTGTTGTAGCACGGTGGATCGCACACGCTTCTTAAGTCAACCATCAAAGCCCCTTGTGGCCAGTCTTGTCTATGTCAACTAACTGCTCATCGCCTCACTCAGTAATTTAGTTGTCAAGTGAGCCAAGTCACTGTTGCAATGCATATACAAGATCAAGGATCTCGGCCCTGCATGAGTATTCATTGGCATGGAGCTTGAGCGTGATCTTCAGCGTCACACTCTGCATGTTCGCCGGGTCGCCTATGTCCGTAGTCTAAGTGATCGCTTTGCGGCCCTGCAAACTTATGTTCCCACAGCCTCAACCCCGATGACCCCAGCTAGTCAATGGCTGCTGAAGTCTCTTGACCCAGCACAACTGGGGGAGACAGTCGACGACGTTGACTACCTCAGTGTGATTATATCTCCCATGTACCTTGCCACCACTACACGAGTGGATGTGGCCTTTTCGGTCAAATTCCTAGCCCAGTTCTCACAACAACCTCGCTGCAGACACATTGAGGCTACACTACGTGTGGTTCGCTACGCACTCTCCATAGCACGAGTTGGCTTGTGCTATTGCGTACAGCCCTCACTGGTCGTCGATGGGTAAACTAACAGTAATTGGACACATGATACAGATGCACGTAGCCATACTAACTACATCTTCCTTGCCTATGGGACAGCTATCTCCTGGAAGAGTGGAAAACAGGGATGTGTTGCACGCATTTCCAGCGAAGTCCAGTATGTCGCACTTGGTAAACGTACGTGTGAGAGTGTCTGGTTGTCCCGCCTACTACAACAGCTACGTGTTCCTATCCACAGCATCATGTTGTGCTTAGAATCAAGGCACAAAAACAATTGCTGAACACGATAGCATGCATAACTCACGTACAAAGAACATCAACATCAAGCATCACATTGTGCGTAGGCGCATTGTTGCTGGAGAGTTCCAGGTCATTTGGGTCAATACTTGTCAGCAGCGTGCAGACTTTCTCACCAAGGCACTCAGCAGTGGCACGTTCAAGGCGGTGTGCATGATGTTGGATTGCTTCGCGCTCGTGAGTTCCCTGATTGACAAGGGTGATCCTTTTCTATGATGCATGAGTTGAATTCCTTGCTCGTAGTGGCCACTTGTCTGTGGACTGTTCGTCCTTTGTGCGTGTGTGGGTAGTTCATCTGTGTGTCATGGGGAAGTGTTAGTTATTCGTGTAACATAAGTGATCTCTTGGCTTTGTACACACACACATACATACATACACACACACACACACACACACACACACACACACACACACAT